>JANSJP010000299.1:0-20966 GCA_024734325.1 Lactarius hatsudake | reverse complement strand
AGACGGCGGGAGTTGGTAAACTTGAAACTTGAGGGAGTCGGTGCTGATGATTGGTGGGGACATGGAGGTTGGCGCCATGGCAGATGTAACGCCACCACAGGGGCGTTAGGTACGACGTGTACCGCGTTAAGTCAACGGGATCGGAAAAGCGCGGAGTCGATTAAGACTCAGTTCGAGGATGCACAAGTATCGCTCGGTTTCCCTGGAACCGAGGATAATAGAGGAGAGGCAGGGCTCAAGCGCAACGGCGAGCGAAATAGTAGACTCAAGCGCAAGGCGAGTCGAGGGTCGTTCGTGATGGCAAAGACGATGTGGTATTACACAAGAAGTCAAGTGCTACCGTACACGCTAGGTAGGGGCGCGACTTATATACTGTTACAGGATGTTTGTGCTACACAAACATATGGCGCGAGTCTGATATAATCGTACAGGAACCGGAATAAAGGGAATAGTCATATGTGGTACAAGGGAATTCCGCGGGGCTACGCGTGACTGAGAATGGTCAGCGGACGAAACAAAGCGTAAAACTGGCCATCCTATCGCCGAGGGCGTAAGGTGCGGAATGGAAGCCGAGAAGCGCAGGTCATGGGACGTATCGTAAAAGTAACGGAGTTGGAAGGCGCAAAGGAGAAAAGCCAAGATAGTTCGTAACATTACCCCCCCACTAGAAATCGAAGTCGCACGCGACTTCGACTAGTCGCTGGTGTACGCGTAATCCTCCTCTGCAGGGATATTAGCAGGTACGGGGGAGAGTACGCGGCACGTGTGACGACGAAGGAACATAAATGCCCCTCATCGCCGCAGTCCCAACACATCTCATACATGGGGCACTTGATTTCTTCGTGAGTAGCGTCATACCTCAAACACGTCCCACAGCCACCAAGGGGGGAGGGGGGCGGGAATCTGGGTCGACGTGTGCAGGCGTCATGGGTGAGAGACGTCAGATAGAGACAGACATCGAGCCGATGCGCTCGGCTCCCACACCACTGGCACGGTTCACGAGCCCTTCGCTCCGGGCACTGCGCCACTAGGTGGTCCTCCGACTTACACTGGAAACACTTGCGTCGACGCTTACCACCTTCCCCCTGAAGGCGGGGCATCTCGCTGGGTCCAGCGTCGCGAGGGGCGAGAGGAACAGGCCTCTGGCGAGCCCCGGGGTCGCGCGGCGCTTCCGCGTGAAGCTCGGCGTATTTGTCGGCAATGAGAGGGATGGCCCGAGCGTATTGAAGACGCTTCCGGACCGAGGAGAAATCCATGTCGAGATGAACTGATCCCGTGTCAGCTCCGTCTCGAGACGCCGGATGTCCGATTGGCGAGTACGAATGGCGTCTCGGCGCGTAAGACATTCGCGGAGACGGGAGATTTCGCGTGGAGACGGGGGTTATGAAGTTCGATTAGCACCTCGTAAGAACGACGGTGCAGGGGTCGTGAGGATGGAACATATTGAGTTGGTTGTCTGTGATGTGTTGTGCGAGTTGCCCCGTGTATACCTCATTGAGGAAGACCTGCGACGCGTAGCAGGGGTGACCCTTCCCCATGGTTCCGACGACCTCTTGGTAGTTGTGGCGGTAGTAAATATATCGTGCCGTCTGTTTAACAGTCCCCGTCTCGCTGATGAGAAGCGGGAAGAAGGTGGGTGAGTCGGGATCGTTAAGGGAAGAACGGGATGCCAGGGTCTTCGTTCTCCTTGTCCTCCTCATCATCTAGGAGGGCGAGGGCGGGGTCGGGTTCGACCTTACGGGTCTGAGGAATCGGCGTGAAGGTATGATCCATCCCTGCGGGGAATGGTGGGATGGGGATGTGAGCCGCAGGGACAGCGGGGGGCGACAGCAGTGGAGGGGGAGAGTGAGGGACAGTGGACTCGGGGGGGTACGTTGGTGTAGCGGGGACATGGACGGTGACTGGCGTGTCAACGGAGAAGGGGATAATAATGAGTTGAGGGGTTTCGGGTGGTTCAGTGGTCGCTGTGGGTTCCTCGGCTAGCGACGCCAGGGCTGAGGTAGCGAGTGCGAGTACGGGGAGTGGGGGTGAATCAGGGATTACAGAATACGGCGTACGACCCTCTGGTTCAGAGGGGACACCCAGGTCCTGCGAAGGAACAGTTAGATTTTCGAGGATAATCTCGACGGGACGACGAGTCTGAATGGTAGAGACGATGGGAGTGGTAGTCATAGTGGGAATGGGGTGTTGGCGATGCTGGAGGGGTGTGTCTTATATCTTTCGTCCAGCCCCTTCGGCGGTAGGATTTAGGCGATAGAAATCGCCGATGAGATCTGGGGAGTGTCGAACATTTTCAAGAGGTTCCCACGTGCTGTCACTTATCGGGAAGCCCTTCCATTGGACGAGGAATTGAAGTTTACGCCCTCGTCCATGTGATCGGGACTGAAGGATGCGCTCCACTTCAAACTCTTCCTCTCCATCAATCAGGTCCGGGGGTGGGCGCGTGAATTCGCGCCATGTAACTCCGTCTCCTTATATGGTGTAAGGAGGTTCGCATGGAAGACCGGATGTATCTTCCACGTGTTTGGGAGTTCCAGCTCGTACGTAACATCTGAGAGGGCCTTCTTCACCTCGGAACGGTCCGTGGCGTTTCGGGGCTAGTTTGCGGTGGGGTAGAAGGTTCGGAGGTTGGTGCCTTCCAACCAGACCATTGCGCCCTCTTGATAGGGGATAAAGCGCGTCTTGCCCCGTTTTGCATCAATTCTTGCGCGTGTTTGATGCAATCTTGCGCGTGCTGTCGTCTGATGACCATGTCCTCTAGGCGTTGTTCGACGGATGGGGAGGGCGTCGGTTTCGGCGTCCACACGGTACGTGGTTCCCATCCCATTATGAGGGAGAAGGGTGACTCCTTTGTAGTCGCGTTGGGCCAGGCATTGTGCGCAAACTGGGCAACCGGTAAGGCTTCCGCCCAATTATCCTGCTGCACGTTACTCCAGTGTCTGAGGTACTGCTCTAGCCATTGGTTTGTCCGCTCTGACTGTCCATCAGTCTGAGGGTGGTAGGCAGATGATATATTCTGACGGATTCCGAGGGACCATTGCAGAGGTTGGTCATGAATGCGGAGGTGAATCGGGGGTCTCGGTCCGTGATAAATCTTTCGGGGTATGCCGGAGTGTGGGTAGCACGTGATGAAGGTATAGTCGCGCTACTCCTTCTGCTGTGATCGACATCGTTGCACGGAATGAAGATTGAGGCCTTCGAGCAGATCGTGGTCCGTGATTGTGAGTATAGAGTCGTATCCGTCAGACGGAGGGAGTTTGGTAATGAAGTCCATAGCGACGACCTCAAATGGCTCGGCGTGCGGGTCTGTGGTGATTGGGAAAAAGGTGTGCTTTTGACGGTGGGGGTTGATCTTGTTCGCCTGGCATGTCGCACAATGCCTTTGACGTAGTCTCTACGTCTTTGCGCATGTTGGGCCACCAGTAGTCGTGGCGTAGCAGCTCGTAGGTGTTCGTGATTCCTGGGTGTCCCATGGCTGGCGTATCGTGGAAAAAGGTGATTACCCCCCGTTTAAGGTCGTTGTCGCCCACGACAACTAGTCGTCGTTCTCCACCACAGCCCTCCTACCTTCCGTAGGTTATGGGGTTCGACCCATCGCAGTACTTCCTTCTCATCAAGGTTTTGCGATATCTGGGTCCAAATATCCATATCATTGCATGGACATTTCCGTCGCTCGGAGGAAGCGGTCCGCGGGGGAGGACAATAATGTCATTGTTGTCCTCTTCGTGGGCCGCGTAGTCTACTCTTCGCGATAGGGGCGTCCGCGCGACTGTTCTTGACTCCGGAGACGTGTTTAGGAGGAAATCGTACTCCGAGAGTTCCAGAATTCGCGCGCGACTCTCCTGCTGATCTTTCTGGGCTCCTTCCAATATTGAAGGTTGGCGTGGTCCGGATGTGGATGATAATTTTATGGGGGGAACCGACCAGATATGTGCGCCACGCTCGCAGAGCCTTGACGACTGCCAGGAGTTCTCTGTCATAAATGTCATAATTGCGCTCCGCCTGGCTGAAGGATTCTGAGTTGGAACGCGACGGGGTGAAATTTTTTATCCGAGCCGAGCTGATTAAGTACGGCTTCCGATTGGCGACGTTGGATGCGTCGACCTCGAGTTCGAATGCTTAGTGAGGTCGGGAAATAAGAGTGTGGGTTCGCGTTCAATACTACGTCTGACATTGTCGAACGCATCTTGCTCTCCCGTTGCCCCCAGTGGCCACGGGACGTCTTTACGGGTAAGGTCGTGTAGGGGTCGCGCGAGTGCGGAGAAACCGCGGATGAATCGCCGATAGAATTGCAAAATCCAAGGAAGGCGCGTACTTCGCGGAGATTCTTTGGAGCGGGCCATTCTCGGATACCCCGTACCTTAACAGGGTCCATCCGGAGATTTCCATGGCCTATGATAAGTCCGAGGTACTCGACTTCCAATACTCGAACTCGCACTTCTCGGGTTTGATGTAAAGGTCGTGTTCTTCGCACAAGCGGAGAACTTCGTGGACTATCGCGCGATGGTGGGGGTAGTCGAGGGGCGTGGCGATTAAGATATCGTCCATGTAGACGATTACTTCGTTTGTCAGGGTGAGCGGTTGAACGTGTCGTCCATCATTGCTTGGAACGTAGAGGGGGAGTTGGTGAGCCCAAAGTACATGACGAGGGGTTCATACAACCCTTGGTTCGTCTTGAAAGCGGCTTTCCACTCGTCTCCTAGTTTGATTCGTACGTTATTGTACCCCCACTTGACGTCGAGTTTCGTATAGAGGCGTGCGTCGCGTATTCGATCTATGAGTTCGGGAATCAGGGGGAGCGGGTAGTGATTCCGGACTGTGAGTTCGTTCAGTCGTCTGTAATCTTGGACGGGGCGTAATTTGCCATCCTTTTTTTTGATGAAGAAGAATGGGATGCGTATGGCGACTTAGACGAACGAATGTATCCCTTTGCCAGTTGCTCGTTCAGGAAGGTTGTCAGGGCTTCCTGTTCATTCTGCGCGAGCGGGTAGATTTTACAGTCCAGTGAGGCGGGAGCGTTAGGAAGGAGGTCTATAGCATGATCCCAGGGGCGAGATGGAGGGAAGCGGTGCGATGCTTCCTCGTCAAAAATTTTACGGTGACATCGATATTCCTCGGGGATCATTTCCTCGAAGGTCCGCTCCTTCTTCTTTGCCGCCTCTTGTTGTGCTAACTCGGACGCGGTTGTGGTTTTGCGTAAAAACGCAATCTGGGGCTCCCGCTCGTCATCCACGAGCTGTTCCCACGCTTCCTCGTCAAGTTCGTACGTCTCCAACGCCCGAATGGAGGCTTCCATGGGCGTGGCTTCGTCTGACAAGCGAAGGCTCGAGACCACGACCGGCTGGAACTCCTCGTTCAGCGTCGCGTCTCCCCACTTGATCCTGGGCTCAAAGGCCGTGAACCAAGGGTATCCGAGGATCACTTCGTCCCTTCCTAGGTTCGTAACCAGGAAGCGAAGCGTCCTCTCTTCGGTGCCCGTTCATACGGTGAGGTCGGTGTAATGAGTAATGGCGCCGTCCTGATTGTGGGTGCCATCTACATTCCAAATACGGATGGGGTGAGTCACTTCCCGTGTCCCGATTTGGAGTCGTTTCAAAAGTGAGGAGCATATAAAGTGTTCGGTTGCTCCGGAGTCGATAAGGACTTGTCGTTCGGCCGTAGCGTGTACTGATTTGAATAGAACTGGAATTCGCATAGATCGAAATCTGCTAGTGTACACGTTTAAGTTCAATGCTCTAGCCCAGGCCGCCGGGTTCAAGCGTCGAGAAAATCCTCTCGTCCAAACAACTTTTCGACCATAAGGTCCCGTACTTCCTGGGTCTGCGCCTTCATCGCTGCGATCTGTAGATCCGCCTGCTCTTTGTTCGATAATACGCGACTAGATTGTATGGCGAAAGAAGAGACGTCGGGAGTTGGTAAACTTGAACCCGAGGGAGTCGGGGCTGGTGATCGCGGGGACATGGGGGATGGCGCCAAGGTAGACGCGGTGGCAGCCACTCGCACGCCCTTTTGAGGACAGTTACGCGAGATGTGCCCTTGCGCGCGGCATCTAAAACATCGTCCCTCCTTCTGAAGGGAGGCTTTATCGGCGTCGGTAAGGCCACGGAGGCTCGGGCGTGTCCAACGTCCATGGCGTTGGGGTCGCGGGTTCCTTTAAGGGCTTGGAACCACTGTTCTCTACTCTGTCCGCCCTTCTTTCGCTGGGGCTTGCCTTTGCCGAGGCGATCCTTTAAAATGAGGTACTCAGCCTGCTGCAACCGGGCAGCCGCCTTCCACTGCTCCCAATTGACAGGGTGCTGGAAGCGGACAGCATTAACGACTAACTGGTTTGGGAGTCCGTCCTGGAATAACTCCAGCGTTGTAGCTTCATCGGGGTTATACCCTGCTTTTGTGACGAGATTCTGGAACGTCGCGACATAAGTGTCGATGTCTCCTCCCTTCATCGTGAGGGTTTGGAGAGCCTTGCGTGCGTTGGTTTGTTCGGATGTGTCGGTGTACGCTTGTACGAACCGATCTCTAACGGTGGTCCATAAGACCTCGTTTTGTCGGAGAACTCCCGCCGCAATCTGATCTTCCAGCCATTGCGCTTGTTCATCGACCCAATCGTTTACTAATGGCCTCGAATGTATGATAGGAACGTCATGGCTCGTGACGCAGGAATTGCGAGCTGGTCGACGGTGGGATTCATTTCTTTGTAAAGTCGGAATGCCCGTAGGAAGGCTTGCTCTCGTCTCTGACTCCCGTGAATTCAGGGGGGGGGTTTCCTCCCAATCGTCCGTTTCCTCCGGGGGCTGGTGCTGCAGGTGCGGCTCCTCCTGGTGCGGCGCCACCGCCACCGCCACCGCCACCGCCACCGCCACCGGATGGTGGTACCGGTGCGCCGCCACTAGGCGGGTTCGGTGCTCCTCCTCCTGAGCCCGATGCTCCGGAGGATCCTCCTGCTCCACTAGTGAGAGTGGTGCTAGCCGAAGCTTGCAGGGTCTGAGACATGACGTGGGTTTGAAAATGAGTTGTCGGGTCAATAGTGGGTAGATTTGTCGTGGGTACAGAAACACTGGGCGATGGGGAGTCGTCGTCAATGGCAATACCAGAAGTGGTGTGAGTTGTGAGGGGTCCAACTCCGAGTGCCTGAGGTACTATACTGATAGTGTACCACTGGCCTTTCTTTGCGGAGTAGTCAATGTATGCCCACTGTCGTAGGTCTTCGAGATAGTGAACCTGTCGGTATTTCTGGGTGTTAGGGTGGAAGAGAAAGTATCCCTCCACTCCTTCGTGTTCCTTCCAAACGACGGCTCCCTTGACTTTATCGGAAAGCTCGTCGTCACTGTATCTGTCGATGTACTCTGCTTGAAACTGGGACCTGGCGCGACTGTGAAGATTCGCCACTGTGAGAGACTTGACTTAATGTAACGCCACCACAGGGGCGTTAGGTACGACGTGTACCGCGTTAAGTCAACGGGATCGGAAAAGCGCGAGTCGATTAAGACTCAGTTCGAGGATGCACAAGTATCGCTCGGTTTCCCTGGAACCGAGGATAATAGAGGAGAGGCAGGGCTCAAGCGCAACGGCGAGCGAAATAGTAGACTCAAGCGCAAAGGCGAGTCGAGGGTCGTTCGTGAGGCAAAGACGATGTGGTATTACACAAGAAGTCAAGTCTACCGTACACGCTAGGTAGGGCGCAACTTATATACTGTTACAGGATGTTTGTGCTACACAAACATATGGCGCGAGTCTGATATAATCGTACAGGAACCGGAATAAAGGGAATAGTCATATGTGGTACAAGGGAATTCCGCGGGGCTACGCGTGACTGAGAAATGGTCAGCGGACGAAACAAAGCATAAAACTGGCCATCCTATCGCCGAGGCGTAAGGTGCGGAATGGAAGCCGAGAAGCGCAGGTCATGGGAACGTATCGTAAAAGTAACGGAGTTGGAAGGCGCAAAGGAGAAAGCCAAGATAGTTCGTAACAGCAGATGTAGTGGCAGCCACTCGCATGCCCTTTGAGGACAGTTATGCGAGATGTGCCCTTGCGCTTGGCATCTAAAACATTGTCCCTCCTTTTGAAGTCGGGCATTGTCGGTGTCGGTAAGAGCCACGGAGGCTCTGGTGCGCCCAACATCCATGGCGTTTGGGTCGCGAGTTCCTTTGAGAGCTTGGACCCACTGCTCTCGGCTTTGGCCACCCTTTTTTGCTGGGGTTTTCCTTTGCCAAGGCGGTCCTTGAGAATAAGATATTCAGCTTGTTGCAATCGGGCGGCCGCCTTCCACTGCTCCCAGTTGACAGGGTGCTGGAAGCGGACAGCGTTGACTACTAACTGGTTTGGTAGTCCGTCCTGGAATAACTCCAGTGTTGTGGCTTCGTTGGGGTTGTACCCCGCTTTCGTGACAAGATTCTGGAAGGTTGTGACGTATGTGTCGATGTCTCCTCCCTTCATAGTGAGGTTCTGCAGCACCTTTCGCACATTGGCTTGTTCCGAAGTGTCGGTGTAGGCCTGTACGAATCAATCTCTGACCGTGGCCCACAACACTTCGTTGTTTCGATTGACTCCGGCTGCGATTTGGTCTTCCAACCACTGCGCCTGTTCGTCGACCCAATCGTTTACTAGTGGGCCTCGGATGTATGACAGGAAGGTCATAGCCCGCGAGGCTGGGATCGAGAGCTGGTCGACGGTAGGGTTCATTTCCTTGTAGAGTCGGAAGGCACGTAAGAAAGCCTTGCTTTCGTCTCTAATTCCGGTGAACTCGGGAGGGGGGTTTCCTCCCAGTCGTCCGTTTCCTCCGGGGGCTGGTGCGGCTGGTGCGGCTCCTCCTGGCGTGGCACCACCGCCACCGCCACCGCCACCGCCACCGCCACCGCCACCGCCACCGCCACTGCTACTGGGTGGTACTGGCGCGCCACCACTGGGTGGGTTGGGTGCTCCTCCTCCCCCAGCGCTGCCGCTGGTGAGGGTCATACTGGCCAAGGCTTGTTGGGTTTGGGACATAGCGTGGGTTGAAAAGTGTATTGTTGGGGCTAGTAAGTTCGTCGTGGGCACGGAGACGCTAGGTGATGAAGAGTCGTTGTCGACAGCAATGCCAGGAGTGGTATGGGTCGTGAGGGGTCCAACTCCAAGCGCCTGGGGTACTATGCTGATGGTGTACCACTGGCCTTTTTTTGCGGAGTAGTCGATATACACCCACTGTCGTAGGTCCTCGAGATAGTGGACCTGTCAATACTTTTGAGTGTTAGGGTGGAAGAGAAAATATCCTTCCACTCCTTCGTGTTCTTTCCAGACAACGGCTCCCTTGACTTTATCGGAAAGCTCGTCGTCACTATATCGTTCGATGTATTCCGCTTGAAACTGGGATCGGGCGCGACTATGAAGATTTGCCACTGTGAGAGACTTGACTTAATGTAACGCCACCACAGGGGCATTAGGTACGACGTGTACCGCGCTAAGTCAATGGGATCGGAGAAGTGTGAGTCGGTTAAGACTCAGTTCGATGATGCACAAGTATCACTCGGTTTCCCTGGAACCGAGGATAATAGTAGAGAGGCAATGCTCAAGCGCAAAGGTGAGCGAAAACGTGGACTCAAGCGCAGAGGCGAGTCAAGAGTCGTTCGTGAGGCAAAGACGATGTAGTATTACACAAGAAGTCAAGTCTACCGTACAAGCTAGGTAAGGCATGACTTATATACCGTTACAGGATGTTTGCGAGGAGCAAACACATGGCGCGATCGTGAGTCAAGAGTCCTAAAGCGTGAACAAGGGGACGAATCGTATATGGTACAAGTGGATTCTGCGGGGTCACGCGCACCTCAGGAATGGTCAGCAGATGAAAAGAAGCGTAAAACGACCAACCCTATCGCCGAGGCACAAGGTGCGAGATAAGAGTCATGAGACGCGAGTCGTCGGATCGTATCGTAATCGTACAATCAAGTCAGCGAGTAAAATCGTAACACTCAGGATAAGCTCACGGGGATCCCTGGTCTAAGGGGATATGCCGGAGGCGACTCACTTCGCAGGGAGGAGAGCCCTAAAGATGACGAGACGGAGAAGATGGTGGTATTGAAGAAGACCAAGATGGCAATCCTGGTCTTCTATGACTACTACTTATACAGATACTCGCGGGCTTTCAAGCGCCGCTCCAAACTATCCTAGCCAATAGCGTAAGTAGAGCGAACCCTAGTACAGCTATCCTAGGAATGAGTCACAAGTCGTTATCATACCAATCACAAACCGATCCGTTATCGTACACAATCACATGCGCCGGAGCTTACCCGGCTGACTGATCCAACAAGTCCATGATGATATACTGCTGATGTGGTGTCATTCCCAAGCGTCAGTGTCCACTTCCAGGCCGAACGTAACAGGCAGGCGTACTGGGATGACCAAGCTCCCACCCCAAACCCGATCCTAGTATCCTCTACTTCACCATCTCCTGCGGCTGGGCGATCCCCGCAAGACAGCATCATGGACTCGCCCGAAAGCAAAGAGCCCACTTTACCAGCCATCCTTACCACACAAGCTGGCCCCTCCACACTGCAAGCAATGGAGCTTGTGCTTAACCCGGCTGCTCTGCAGGTGACACCAACTGACTCCCAACAGCTGTGGGCCAACGTGCCCTCCCTGCCCGCCGTCCTTCCCCCGCAACTGGAGGTGATTGAGGTCAAGGGGGCACAGGCAGCCCCCTCATGCACCCCACGCCCCCGATCACGGGCCCTATCTAATGCCTCCGTTTGGAGCCACGCCACAGTAGAGTCCAATGTGTCCGATGCGGCGGAACCCTCCCTCCAACGCACCATTTCTTTGACCAACTCTGCCTTCCATTGGCACATGCTAGCAGCGGCCATACGTGCTGGTCTCCTTTCTGACCCCCTTGACCCCAATGCGGTAGACATGTCTGCAATCGACCCTGACGGGGACGAAGACGTATACCTTGCCAAGATCCATCAGACCCTGACCAAGGAAATTGGAAGGGATGTGTCCATGGTACTCCAGGGCTGGAGCACCTACCGCTTGCTCACCTGTTGGAATTCTGCCGCGCACACTCCTTCCCGACCACTGCTCACGAGTTCAACAGCATGGTCTCCATGGTGCTCACCACCCTGGATGCGGGTGCTGCCTCCCACAACAGCGAAATTATGATCACAGGCCTAACCCCCCAATCGTGGATGCGCCTCACGCTGGCCACATTAGGGGCGATCCTGAGGGGCGCCCTGCGCTCTCCCTCTGCACTCTGCTCCGGGTCCTGATCGCTGAACGGCATAGATGTGTTCCCAATGCATCCTGAAATCGACCACCCTCTGACGGAGGGAGGTGCGATAATGCTCATGTGCCAGCAGCTGGGCGGCCTCTATGCCTCCAGCTGTAACCACCCCGACAAAACATACCCTGACTCTTACTTCGAATGTCTCGTGACCCTCTTAGACTCTCGTATGCACCAGGTACTGGATGCCACTGTGGCCCCTCACATGACCCCCGCTCCCCCTCTCAAGGAGGTGGATACGGTGCAGATCACTGCAGCAGCACGAGAACGGCTCATACTCTTGGAGTTAGAATCCACACGCTTAGATGCAACTAAGATGGGCGAGATCAAGGAAGCCGTGAAGGCCGAGATCTTCACAAACCTGAACGCAGAGGCTCTTAATAACATTGATGACTAGCGTGCAGTCTACAGACATGAGTTCACAGAGGCCATGCACACGGCCTTCGAAGCTCAGTACCTGGGCATCCACCCTAACAAGGGGAAAGCCTGGGCAATCCCTCCAGTCACCCACTCACAGATTGTCCAGGATGCCCAACCCCGCATCCAGGAAGAAGTATGGCTTCAGGTCGACGCCCACATCAGAAATATCCACGCAGAAATACAGGACTCAATCGCATCTGACAACCCCTTCTGGAGCGAAGGCCCTCTCTGAGAGGCCATAGCCGCCAATCTGTGGTCGAAAGTCCAAGCTGAAGTCCAACAGGAACTCGAAGAAGAAATCTCTGCCCTCAAAACCTCCGCTGCAGACGAGCTGGAAGTGTTTAAACTACAAGTACAACTTGAACAGGACAAGGCCCACGAAGAGCTCCATGCCCAGGCCAGGGTGGAGTACGATCAGGCTAAGCAACTGTTTGCCACTAACCTTGAAGCGGACCTCACAGACTTCAAGGCAGCTATTAACACCAGCATCAAAGAGTGGAAGGATGCGTATAAAGTTTCCGTAATCTTGCCGCCCTCCAATGCAAAGCATGTTGCTTCGGATTTAACGTTGTCCCCATAGACGAGGGGTCAAACGCAGCTGAAAAAAATGGTGTTCAAGCGCTACGCCCTGCCCCCCATCGAGGTGGACAGACATGACCTATCTGCGACCCCCCAGACCGCGCCCACCACCCCTATCCCACAAACCCCACACGCCCTCCACACCTCCCTGCCCAACCCTAACGTCACTCCTACCCCCGTACAGGTGAAACGCATCCGTACAAACAAGGACCCCATCTACCCCCCCCTTCTGAGCACACTCTTCCTTCCCAATGCCACGCCGCACCTCCTGGCTCCACAAGCAGTCAATCACCCCCTTCCCCCCCCAATGCCCATGGAGGAGGACTTCAACTACGCCCTGGAAGTGGTGGCAGAAACCATACAAGCCAGAGGGCATGGATTGAAGGAGTCTATCCACGCACCCCTTGCACCCTCACCCCCCATCCCGTCGCACAATCCCAGTGCACCACCTCGCGGATCTGCTCTCGTCGCGTTGACTGAGCAGAAACACGAGGCTCCTCTCCTGGCTCCATTGATGGCCACACCACCCCAACTTGAGGACCCCTCCCTTGTGCCCCAGATGGCGGCAGGAGGGGATCTCATCGCGGTGCTCACCACCATTAACACAACCATACTGGGGCTGGAAACCAGGTTGACGAGTCGTCTCAATGCGCAGGACAAACACATCGCGGCCCTGTCGACCCTCACTTCCTCCCCCAAGGAACCTCCCACGGTAAAAGGGAAGCAGGCTAAAGGCAAGGGAGGCGGTGGCAGCCCCTCCTCGCCCCAATACCTCAAGTACCTCGCCGGCTGCACGCGAGACCAGTGGGCCCGTGCCCAGGTCAATGACCCCGCATCCCACGACCATGTCGAAGAAATAATGACCCTGGGCGCCACTACCTCCACCCAGCACAACACTGCGACCCAACTGACAGTCGTCCATGAATCTTTCCAACCCCCCCCCGAGAAGACAGTGCGCTTGAACGTGGACTCCAAGGGCAAGCAACCCCCCTCCACTTCCATGCCACCATCTTGGGCAAATGTAGTAACTCAGAAGGCCACTGGCCAACAACAACAGAACAGCTTACAGGCCAAAGCAGTCACGGCTGGCACATACCGCTCAGCGGCGGGTAAAGCCCGTCCCAAAACTGTCGCATGCTGTAAGCAGACAGGGAACACTGAAGCCACTGTCATTCGCCACCACGGACTTGACGACATCGCCTTCGAGCTAACCATCTGGAAAATGACACCGGCCAGCATCATCGCCAAGACCAGAGGAGAAGTCGACCGCCTCACGGGAGGCCAGATTGTTCTTCTCAGCGGCCAATGGTCCTCTAATCCTAACCACACCATCCACAACTTCGTCTACACATTCAAAGGACAGGTCCTGTTCAAGGAGCTCTACCCGCTACGCGACGTACTGGTCAAACCCCTCATGATGGGTCAACTGGTGCCCAATGATGGGTGGACCTTCGCTCAGATTTGTGAAACGACCACCGCCGACTCGACCGGCACCATCTTCACAGGCCAGCAGCTGGAGGAGGAACTATGCCGTAACCCAGCCTTTGAAGATGCTATTTTCTGCATCGCCCCACACTGGCAGGGCTCCTTACATACGATTGCCACCAACCCCAAGGGTACAGTCAAGTTTGCATACGTTGACGAGGATGGCAAAATCACGGCACATGCCAAGCGAGACTGTAACATCTACCACGGACGTTTTGCCTGACTTAGGCCTCATTGAAGGTGGCGATCCTAAGCGGTCGATAGAACAAGCGATTGGTAATGGCGTCGGTGTACTCAGCTGGATGAGGAGCTAGATCTCCGTTTAATGCGATGAACACATGTAAGTCCTCCTCTTGTGGAACGCCAGTAGGGGGTGCGTCAAGTGGGATGATAGTAGTCCAAGTAGGGTGGTCGATGATGTAGATATAGCTGTAAGGTCTGGCAACTCATTCATTGTGATACAGGAAGACGCGATGATAAACCGATCCTGAGGGATACATGTCCACTGCCCACGATGGGAACTTGGGATAAGCTCACGGGGATCCCTGGTCTAGGGGGGATATGCTGGAGTCGACTCACTTCAAGGGGGAGAGCCCTTTACAGAGGATAGAAGACGAAGAAGATGGTGGTATTGAAGAAGACCAAGATGTTGATCCTGGTCTTCAACCTCAACTACTTATACAGATACTTGTGGGCTTTCAAGCGCCGCTCCAAGCTAAACTAGCCAATAGCGTAAGTAGAGCAAACCCTAATATAGCTATCCTAGTATGAGTCACATCGAGTCATGATCCAATCTGTTATCGTACACAATCACATGCTCTGGAGCTTACCCAGCTGACTGATCCCATAAGTCCATGACGATGTACTGCTGATGTGGTGTCATCCCCAAGTGTCAGTGTCCACTTCCGAGCTGAAATGTAACATCACCCCCTTTTCAGGATCGGGGACCAGACTGACCGCAGCAGATCTCCTCTCGGAGGCACGTGATCCATTGCCCCTCTTCGATCCCAGGACGGTAGGAGTCCCATTTGTCTTCGATGCGTTTGATGGCATCAGCGCATTGGAGGCGCAAGACGCACTCCTGGTGTGTGCGCCCGAGTTTGTCCAACTCGTCCAGTTTCTTCTTCAGCTCCTCCTCCTTGGCTACGTACCCTGCTTGGAGGAAGCGGTATCGGTGGACCTCTGCGGTGACAGTCAAGTCGTTCATGGCCATACAGGCCAGGTCGACCGACTCGCGGTAGTTGCTGTCCTGGTCTAGAAAGACCAGGTCGTTGTCGGTGTAGGTTGGTGGGGGTCGATCGTAGCTGGGGGCAGCATGCACTGATTTGCCGTACTGCTGGTCGCTGCCTCATCGATAGGCAAGGACAAAGGGGTCCGCTGTAAAGACGAGCTGCGTATAGTGAGCTGGGTGCAGCCAGCCCTGAGCGTCGCGAATCTGGAAGGGGATGAAATGGACTCCCCTGTTGTGGTGGAACCTGCGCGGTGGTGGAGTTTCCACCCAAGATCTGGAAACTGGACTGTGTTCCTCTGGATGGTAGAGGCACCATTTCTCGGATCGCTCCGATGGTGGAAGAGTGAGAGGTCCCCCGTTGGTCGAGCATAGCAGCGGGGTTTCGTTGTGAGTAGTGGTGAGGTGAGTCCCATACGTGAGATGTTTGTTGAGGGGGCAATGCTCCTGCGACAAGTACCAGTTGTAACTTCGATCTTCTTGAACTTGAGCCTCATTTTGACTGGGTGGAGGTCTCGTGGGAACATGGCCTTGCGAAGACGGGCTTTGTGAGCCCGCTGCTGTAGGTGTTGGTGAAGGAAGGAGGGATGGTACAGGGGTAGTTGGACAACTGGGGCTGGGTTGAATGGACTGGGCAGGCAACAGGGATGGTGATGGCGGGGCGTTCTGAATGATAATGCTGGGCTGGACTGAGATGGGGAGCAGGTTGTCAAGGACATAGTGGACTTGGACTGGGGAGTGAGACATAAGTAGATGGGAGTAGAGGAGAGGGAGATGGGGATGTCTCTTGGGAAAGCCCTGCACTTATATGTGTTTCTCTGGCGGGGTTAAACGTTTGAACTCCCTTATCGCTTCATCAGCGAATACATCATCCTTCGAGACCCATTGATTATCGGAGTCCGGGTATCCGTGCCATTTGACCAAATACTGCAGTCCTTGTCCTGCCAAAGCGCCGAGAGTCTAGAATCTTCTCGACCTCATATTCTTCTTCACCATCAATCAGATCTGGCGGCGGGTGCTGATAGTTGGGGCCGTGTGTGGGAGTTTCGCGGTAAGGGGTCAGAAGGTCCATATGGAATACTGGGTGGATGCTCCACTGCGTGGGAAGTTCTAATCAATAGTTGACTGCGGACATCACCTGAATGACCTTAAAGGGGCCGTGTCTTCTGGGCGCAAGCTTCGTGGTTGGCTGGTTGGTACGTAGGTGGCGTCCTTCTAGCCATACAAGATCTCCATTCTTGTACTTGGGCGTATCTTTGTGTTTGATCCACCCTTGTTGTGCCTTTTTCATCAGTTCCTGGGCGCACATTTTAGCTTCTTTGAACTGTTTGACACAAAGTGCTACCTGGGGAATTGGAGAGGGTTGATTGATCCAGTCAGCACGTGGGTTATACCCCATGAGAATGTTGAAGGGGGATTCCTTTGTGGATTCGTTAGGCCAGTTGTTGTGTGTGAATTCTGCCATTGGGAGATAGTGTGTCCAGTTTGTCTTGTTGTTCATTGACCCAAAAGCGTAGGTATTGTTTCTACCCATTGATTTGTGTGTTCAGATTGTCCGTCTGTCCTAGGGTGATAGGCCATTGAGATGTTCTGCTTGATTCCCAATATTTTGCATAGTTTGCGTGTGAATTTTGGATGCGAATCACGGATCTCTGTCGCTGATAATGTGCGCGGGTAGTCCGAATCAGGAGAATACATGTTTTACGTACAGGGCCACGGTGCCTTCTGCGCTTATCTCTTTGAGGCATGGAATGAATATAGCCGCTTTCGAACAGTTGTGGTCTGTTACTGTTAGTATGGTATCGCCAGCCATCTGCTTGGGGTAATTTGGTGATGAAGTCCAGGGCGATGGTCTTGAATGGCGTTGCTTCTGGTTTTGGGAATATGGGTTGCAGTGGTGCATGTGTAGGGTGATTGTTGACCTTGATCCTTTGGCAGTCTGCGCATCCCTTTACATAGTCTTGTACCTCTTGTTGTAGTCTGGGCCACCAGTAGTATCGTTCAATCATTTTGATTGTTCGGCTAATTCTGGGGTGTCCATGGACTGGTGGGTTGTGATGGGCTTGAATGAGGTGTCGTCGTTCATATTGATCCCCTGTGACTACTCATCGTCCATCCTTGTACCACGTGTCTTTGATCTTCTTTAGTCAGTGTGGGTTGACCCATTGCCTGATTGTTTCCGAGTCTTGGGTGTATACCAAGTTCGACAGTTGCATCTCGACGGTGTCTATAACATTGTCTGATCGTGTCGGGTCTTCTGTGGTGTTGATCTCCACAGCTCTGACGAAGATGTGGTCTGGGAGTACCGTGACTTGTTTGTTGTCATGATCTCCCTGGTCGTAATCTGGTCGTCTGGATAATGCATCCGCTCGTCCGTTGGCCGTGCCTTTGATGTGGGTGAATCTCTATGTCATATTCAGATAGTTCGAGTACTTCCCGGGCTACACATCTGGATATCTTTTGAGGAGATCTCCAGTACTGCAGGTTCATGTGGTCCAAAAACACTTTAATTTTGTGTGGTGATACAGCAAGGTATTGTCTCCAGTTGCGTAGGGCTTTGACTATGGCCAGCAGTTCCAGGTCATAGATGTCATAATTTCGTTCTGCTGCGTTGAGGGTGTTTGAGTAGTATGCGATGGGATGATGTTTATTGTCTTTGCCTCGTTGGAGTAGTACTGCTCCTATGGCATATCCTGATGCGTCAACTTCCAATTCGAAGGGTTTGTCCAGTTCCGGGTGTTTGAGTACCAGTTCTTGTGTTACTAGTTCCTTGAGTTTGTCGAATGCTTGTTGTTGTTCTGTTTCCCATGTCCATTCTGTGTCTTTGCGCGTGAGTTTGTTGAGGGGTCGTGCGTGTGTGGCAAAAATTTCGTGGTAAAAGTTGCAGAAACCTAGGAAGGATCACACCTGTTTGACGGTTTTTGGGGGTAGGCCATTCGCGTATGCCCAAAATTTTGATGGGGTCCATGCGGATCACCCCCTTTTCAATGATTACCCCCAGGTAATTGAGGGACGAAGAGTGGAAGGTGCATTTCTCCAGTTTCAGGTATAAGTCGTGTTCTTCTAGGAGGTCCAGGATTGCATGTATGGCTTCTGTGTGGTCTTGTTCTGTGGTCGAGGTTGCTATGCCAATGTCATCCATGTATGCCCGTATAATTGTCCCCTTAAGCTCGAAGTATTCGATGGAGTGGTTTGAGGATATAGTTCATCATGGCTTGGAAGGTGGCTGGTGAGTTCGTTTGCCTGAAGTACATTACCAACGGTTCATATAAACTGTATTTTGTCTTGAATGCTCCCTTTTCCTGGTCGCCATCCTCGATGAGTATATTGTTGTACCCCCATCATACGTCGAATTTGGAGAGATTTTCCCCCCCACTGAGGGTCTGCTGTCATGTTCTGCCCGTTAGTGCCCTTGCACGTGACCGTGGGAGAAGATGTCCTCAGGAAGAAGCAACAACTTGGCACAAGTTGTCAGCGCCAATCCTCGGCAACCGCCGAGCACCCCGGGATATCGATGGCTGTCACGTGACCTGCTCTAGAATGTTCCAGAAGAGTCCAGATGACGCACGTACCGGATTAGCTTGTGATTATGGAACCTGGTACGTACATTGCCGGTGGAACTCTATCTATGACGTCATGGTCTGGACCCTTGCCTTGTGCCCTCTTATCTCTGACTCACACCAAGAGCACCTTATGCCATTGGTTGCTATTGTGAGCTGTACTAGGGTCATGACTCGACTCAAGGTTCGGGCTGAGCTTGAAAGCTCCCTTGACGCGTTATAGTAGAGACGATGTGGATCCCTATGATCCCCCATCTTAGAAACATCTTGGATTACCCTCTTCCCACCTTTCCTCCTCCTTCTCATCATGTAGCTGCTGGCCTTTGCCCTTCGTTGCATTGGTTCCTAGGTTTATACTACCTCTGACAATGGAGATGATGTGATTCCCCTCTATGATCCTCAGTGCGGCCCTCGGAGTCTGTCCCACCACTGCGACCTTTCCCTTTCCACTATGGGTTGTGCTGCGATGCCAACTCCTGTCTGTCATTACGACTCTCTAATGCCTTCCCAGCGTACGACTAGGCATTCTCATGGTTCGACAACCGAGACCCAAGTCGGGTACCACAACAGGCCGGAAGAACCGTTACATCTGCGATTGAGTTCCGGTATGAGAGGGAGTGGGTATTGGTTGGCGTATGGTCCATTTGTTGATCGTTCGGTAATCCTGCACTGGTCATAGCTTCCCGTCTTTTTTTTTGATAAAGAAGAAAGGGGATGCGTACGGGGATTTGTGTCGAAGCCAGGCATGGGGAGCAACGGTATATGCATACTACTTTAGACTACCTGTGAGGCTTGTACTTACGACTACTTAGTTGTTCTGAATGAACTACTGTATTCCCTAGTGTGCGCACATCTTATATACACTTTGGAACACTATATAAATAGCTACTTATCGTATCTCAAGGCCTAAGCCACTCAACTGAGCGCAGACGCTGTCCGCCACTTGATTCGTACTAGCGAGGCCATAGCTCACTGCTGTGGCAAGCCTGTGTGCTCAGCATTGTGGCACTCTTCGCCGATTCGCTCTGGCTCACTGGCCACACACTCACTCAACACTCCCCCCTTGCTTTGCACACCGGTTGGAGGTGTTTGAAGCGTTCTGAGATGAATATATTTTGAGTCCCAGAGTGTCCCGAAACTGCGTGAACTTGATGGACCCCAAGTTCTTGAGTGAACATGTCTGCTGGATTATCAGTTAGCCAATTTATGAAGAATAACTCCACTTTGCATTGCTGAACCACTTCCCGGATGTAATGGTAGCGAATATCTATGTGTTTAATTCTGCGCTCTTGCACAGGATTTGACGCATGAATATAGAGCCTTGATTGTCGCCGCACAGTGGAATCGGTCCCATCTCAATGTCAAGCTTGCTGAGGAGCGCCTTGATCCACACAAGCTGTCGGCTTGTGTCAGATAGGGACATGTATTCTGGCTTCTTTTGAAGACAGAGCGACTGTACACTGCGCTCTGGAATTCCAGCTAAAGATTCCATCTGCTATTTTGACCATGTATCCGGTAGTGGATCTGTGGTCCACAGGGTTTGATGCCCAGTCAGAAATCCGCGCACACGAATAGACCCTTATTAGAGTGGCCACTGTATATTAGTGCATAGTCTGCAGTGCCTGCGAGGTAGCGGCATATGTTCAGGTGCCCGATTCAAGTGGTCTTGTGAGGGGTTTTGCAGTGTGCTGCGCCATCTTAGTCACTGCGAATGCGATGTCTGGGCATGTGCCCAGCATAATGTACATGAAGCGAACTGATGATCTGCTGGTATTGGGTATGCAGTGTAGTATCCACAGTGTCGGTATTCAGTAGGGGGTGATATCCCTCAGGCAGTGGCGGTCGCTGCATACTTAGCATTCGTCATTCCAAAGCGTATTGCAGCACTTTATTGAGGTAGGCAGTCTGGTCAATACAGATCTTGCCGTCTCTTCCTTAGTATGTGCATGCGCAGGAACTCCTTTGCTTCACCAAGGTCGCGACACTCCCATTTGTGCATAAAGGCATCTTTCAGTGTGTTCACTAGTGTCTTGTTGCTGCCCATGAAGAGCGCATCGTCTACATACACTATGACCCTACTGTAGAGCCTTTGGACGTGTGCACAAATAGTCCAGAGTCTGAGAGGAGGTGTTTACAGCCTATGTCACCCATGGATCTGTCCAGCGCTCTCCACCATGCCAGAGCTGCTTGTTTGAGTCCATAGAGTGCACGCTTAAGGCACAGTACTTTACTTTCCTGTCCTTTAAGCTTGAAGCCTTCGGGCTGCTCCATATAGAGCTCCTCGTCCAATTCCCATAGAGGAAGGCACTCTTAACGTCTAAGCCAGTGATATACCACTGCTCGAGAGCCGCTAGGGCGAGCATGAGTGTCTGACTCGAAGTGCACAACTGGAGAGAATATTTCATTGAAGTTGGTGCTTCTATCTGAGAGACCTTTGGCCACA
>JANSJP010000298.1:0-21104 GCA_024734325.1 Lactarius hatsudake | reverse complement strand
GGCAGCAGGGTGAGGGAGAAGATAAAAACCTTCTCACCTGGCACCTCACTCTCTGTTTCTTGGCCTCATCATTATGTTGCAAAGGCGTTGAGAGGGGACTGAAAGTTTGTGAGATCTCGAGAGGCGATGTCAAGGATCCGGTGGTCATAGCCGATGAATAGATCAAGCATGTACTTAACAAGAGTATGCGGCCAAACCCTTGACGAACTGGCCGACGAAGGGTAGGACTGCAGCACTATGGATAACAATGGCATTGAGGGTTGGAACCATTCTTCTTTGGGACGCAGAACCATTGAAAGCGGTACAAGACGTCTGAAGGCAAACACACCAGCGGCAATCTTATCTTTGAATGACCTTGTCGAGTAGGCCGATCAGAATCGGAGTGTTCTTGTAGACCCAGGGGATGTGGGTGATTGTCGGGATCTTGACAGGTAGAAAATGATCATCTCAAAATTGTCCTCGCTTGGCTTCACTTTGCTGCCAATAACAGCAGGTCTTTACAGATGCGGAAGTACATACCTCCAATCTTCTTGAGTGCAGCATGCAACTGTTCACATATTCATTGTGCGGAATAAGCACAGAGCAAGAACACTTGTATTGATTTCTTGTTGGTACTGAACTCACACGTTGGCTCTTGGACCACCCCATTGATCATCACCTTATTGATGTCGAAAACAGAGAGCACAGTGGCCACAAGGATGAACAGGATCGATTGTGCCAGCTGCTCACTGGGACATGCACTGTTGGGTGTGAGATGTATGAGATGACGACTACGGCCATGGTGCTACATGGGAGACTCACCAGCGCCCATACCCAAATGCAAAGTTGAACGGATCCGGCTCGGCCAGCTTTCCAGGTTGTGCAACGAGACGGTCAGGGTTGAACACCATCGGGTCCTTGTAGACCTCAGGGTCATGCATGAAGTGCCTGTGTGCAATCATGAGCGACCCACTAGCGTTGAACCATACCAAGTAGAGTACACACCAGATATTCGCTATGATGATCAAGCCCTTGGGGATCTCGCTGCAGCCATTGTCTTCGCGGTGTCGATGTCGCCTGGGTCGTCATCATCAGCGGTGGGCACTTGCATGCCATGTTGGCAATGGCAAGGTCTTGCACACTGTTATTGGGTGGCGCCACAACGGGGCTTGCGAGCAGTTAGTTGGCGTGGTGATGGGTCTTGCATGTAACGACAGCTTGGCGTCGGGGCAGGGCTTTGCTTGGGGGAGTGGTGGTGGTGGTGGTGGTGGTGGTGGTGGTGGTGGTGGACTTGCATATGGCGAAGGATGGATGGAGGCAGCGATGACGAGGTGGCTCTGCAGCATCAATCAGAAACGATACAAGTAGTACGAAACAAACAAAAAACTCATATCACTGGGCAAAAGCCCAGCTCATTGTCCACATGTGTTCGTGACCAATGTAGTTGGCCATGCGCAGCGGTGGGTGTGGGGGCCAAGGGGAGGCGATGACATCATAGTGACTTATGTGCCTGTGGGTAGTGATGTGGTTTGTGTACCTTGGCATGGTTGACTATGGTAACTCCATGGAGAGGAGGGACCGAACAATGAGATTGTGAAAGCGCAGGGATGTTGGTGAGAATGATGGCGACATCCAGTTGGTCATATCCAGGTGAAAAAAAGTTAAGGGCTTGTGACTATGGAAAGTGCTGAACGGTGATGGTGACTGTGGACATACGGCGACGCTGGCGAGTACATCTTCAGCAAACTGGGACTATAGCTGGGAGTTGCTGGAGGCTCATGCCCGCATGTCACAGACTCTGCCAGCAAAAGATCCCCACACAGTTATTCAAGTATGTGTAAGGTCAACATATGCCTGTCACGGCGCTGCCGATGGGCAAAGCAAAAATGCAAGTTGGGCTCGCAAAAGTGGTGGAGCCAGATGTCGACGTGTTCATGGCGTACACAGTGATCGTGCCTGAGTATTGTCAGCTAGAAGGGGTGGTGAAGGCGCTGGTGTGAGGCCGTCACCTACATGGAATTTGTACCGTCCGTTTTGAAGATTAAAAGTAGGATAAACTTGTTGAAAGTAACTCACCTGTCATGCCAGGGCATTCAAGTCAGCGGCTGGTCCTCCCACGCTCCATATTAAGCCCAACAACTTTTTCCTGAGTCAATTCAAGTGTGTTTCAATGACTGGATTTAGAACTAGGACATAGACAGTAACAATTGTACACAGAATAAGGAACATGACATGTCGGAGTTGTGATAAGTAAGAAGAGACAGTTAGCGAACTAGGTGCATGATAAGGCGGGGAGGTTAAGACTAGGTGGAAGTGATACCAGTTCATTGACGTGTCTGGGAGCGCAATCTGGATGTGATCTAAACGTATGAAGTTCATGATAGAAAAGTTACATACCCCTCACAACGCTTCAGGGGTTGACCATGGTGACCCGTGACAGTCCCTTTTGCTGGGCTGTCACTGACTGGACAGGGCTGCTCGTTGTTGGTGCCGTCCCAATCAAATGCCAAGTCGTTCTGGAAACCCTCCCATGAAGACAGATCATTGAAAAGACCGCTGATATACTGATAGTCTGGTTTTTCTTCGAAGCTGAGCAAGCGACAATGCTCCAGAAAAGTACAGAACTCCACTGGAAGGCCATGGCACAAGTTGCATGGTGTTCTTTGTTTGTATTCAACGACGTCCTGTGACCCACGTGGCAAGCCCTGCCATGGCAAATAGCCACGAAGGAAGTAAATGAGAATATAGGCAAGCGACTCCATATCGTCTCATCGTCCAAGCTCCAAGCCCAGGTGGCTGTTAATGGAGGCGAAAGTGGTTGTTCCAGTGAAACCAAGGTGTGTCTTGGAAGGAATATGCTTATGCGTCTTGGGACTCCTGTACTCCTTTGATAGACCGAAATTGATGAGGTACACTATGTCAGCCTGCATCCCAAGGCCTACAACAATATTGCTCAGTTTGAGGTCACAATGAACAAAGTTGCAAGAGTGGATGTACTCTAGGCGACAGACCTGGAACCGCAGATGAGGATGTCTGCCATTTCTGGAGAGAAAACACACAAACCAGCTGGTTGGCGAGGCATACAATGGTTTGAATAGTGAATTTGAAGTCATGGCCAATGAAAAGGTCTTCAAGCGACTGACCCAGGAGGTCGAGTGCCAGCGTACATCAGGAAAACATATGTTTTTCTTATTTATACTTTCTGTTCTTTTATCGCTTTCAGCAAGGGAATAAAGGACCCTTTCAGAAAAGAACCAACTACTTGCAAAAAGACATCCCCTCTTCTTTTTCTGTACTTTTTATACTTTTAGGCATATTTCTGGGGAAATTTTTGGATTTTGGTCCGATTTTTTGAAATTTTGGTCCGATTTATTACCATATATGGTAATTTTCGGACCAAAAAATAAGGTTTGGTCCGATATTTCCATTTTTGGTCATTTTATTTTGTCCATTTTTGGTCATTTGGTACTCTACTTTTCCTGTACTTTTTTGGCAGTTCAGCAAGTAAAAAAAAAAGAAAGAGGGATTTCTTTTTCTTACTTTTTCTAATTGTTTTCTGAAAAGAATTGAAAAGTATAGAAAAGTGTGAACAAGTAAACATAGGTTTTCCTGATGTAAGGTTTGGTCCGATATTTCCATTTTTGGTCATTTTATTTTGTCCATTTTTGGTCATTTGGTACTCTACTTTTCCTGTACTTTTTTTGGCAGTTCAGCAAGTAAAAAAAAAAGAAAGAGGGATTTCTTTTTCTTACTTTTTCTAATTGTTTTCTGAAAAGAATTGAAAAGTATAGAAAAGTGTGAACAAGTAAAACATAGGTTTTCCTGATGTAAGGTTTGGTCCGATATTTCCATTTTTGGTCATTTTATTTTGTCCATTTTTGGTCATTTGGTACTCTACTTTTCCTGTACTTTTTTTGGCAGTTCAGCAAGTAAAAAAAAAAGAAAGAGGGATTTCTTTTTCTTACTTTTTCTAATTGTTTTCTGAAAAGAATTGAAAAGTATAGAAAAGTGTGAACAAGTAAAACATAGGTTTTCCTGATGTATCAAAGCCGCCTTCTGTACCAAACCAATGGACTTGCGGAATGCCTACCCCCCCGGAAAGCTTCTGGTATACATGATACTCATGCTCCAGGAGATGTTGTCTTGCTGTCAGTGGTTCAAGTTTGATCACGACATCTTGTAGCAACAAAATGTCGCGTGCAAAAAATACATCACCTATCCACTTGTAAGTCAAACATCACAAGTGAAGCAGCTGCCTGCAGCATACCAAAAGATCCAGACCCAATCTTTCTCTGCAGCCTATACCTCCCATTGATGCAAGTGAAGTCCATGAAGAACATAGTGGACAAGACTAGTGGGAAGGAGATTAAATATAAACTGCATGCTAGATGTCACTCACATAATAAGAACCTTGTCACGATCATGTGCCACACCATGCAATGTCTCGGTTTCAGATGTGTTCCAGTCTCGATTCAGTTGTAGCTTATATCCAGACATCAGCTTATCTGATGTTCCATTGCCCTGTTCTCTGTTTCAGTCTGTTCTCCCTGATGCACTGGCATTCTACTGTACTATTCTCTGTTTCGCCTCTCCCTGCTGGCAGACAACATGTAACCCTCTATGTGCTGGCAAGAGCCAGACAAAAAGCTATATATATGCTGTAGTCTACAGTGTATGGTCCTCATTTGAGTCTTGTTCATAATATAGCCCATTCTCCTCTCCCCTCCCTGAAGCTCGACGCTCCGTCGCTTAGTAAGCGACCGGCCCGGTATCCCAGACCCTTGCCAGCGTGCAGGGACGCGTCCCTTGGATGGTAAACATTGCAGACTCTAGCCCCACCTTGTTGAATGATCTGGGTGATCGTAAAAAACCTTGACGTTACAAATAAAAAAAAATTGACACAACAATGGTACAAGGACAACAAATGACACAGCGAACGGTAACATGTGGTGCATTTTTCAACCCGGGCTATAATCTCACGTGACTGATATGGTTACAAATGCGTCCTTATTTTTAGAGGTACGGTACAAAGAACCTTTGGTTTACTGTAGTGTTTTATGAATGCGTACTGAAACGATGTTTGAATAGATCCCCTCCCTCATGGAGAGCGCAATGGCCTGGGTGATGTTACGAACTGCCTTGTCTCTCACTAAGCGTCTTCGGACTACTGTACTTTTACGATACGTTCCTGTGGCTCGCGCTTCTCGGCTTCCATTCCGCACCTTGCGCCTCGGCGATAGGATGGCCAGTTTTACGCTCTGTTTTGTCCGCTGACCATTCCTGAGGCACGCGTCGTCCTGCAGAATTCCCTTGTACTACATAAAGCTGATCCCCTTGTTCCCCTTCTTGTACAATCACATCAGACTCGCGTCATGTGTTTGTCCTGTACAAACACCCTGTATTAGTATATAAGTCACGCCCTACCTAGCTTGTACGGTAGACTTGACTTCTTGTGTAATACCACGTTGTCTTCGCCTCACGAACGACTTTCGACTCGCCCTTGCGCTTGAGTCTATACCTTCGCTCGCCGTTGCGCTTGAGCCCTGCCTTTCTACTATTGTCCTCGGTTCCAGGGAAACCGAGTGATACTTGTGCATCCTCGAACTGAGCTTTAACCGGCTCGCGCTCTTCCGATCCCGTTGACTTAACCGCGGTACACGTCGTACCTAACGCCCCCGTGGTGGCGTTACATTAAGTCAAGTCTCTCACAGTGGCGAATCTTCATAGTCGCGCCAGATCCCAGTTCCAGGCAGAATATATTGACAGATATAGTGACGACGAGCTTTCCGACAAAGTCAAAGGAGCCGTCGTCTGGAAGGAACACGAAGGAGTGGAAGGATATTTCCTCTTCCATCCTAACACCCAGAAGTACCGACAGGTCCACTACCTCGAAGAACTACAACAGTGGGCGTACATTGATTATTCCGCAAAGAAAGGCCAGTGGTACACTATCAGTTTAGTACCACAAGCCCTTGGAGTCGGACCCCTCACAACTCATACCACCTCCGGCATTGCCGTCGACGACGACTCCCCATCACCCAGTGTCTCTGTACCCACGACAAATCTACCCACTATTGACCCGACAACTCATTTTCAAACCCACGTCATGTCTCAAACCCTGCAAGCTTCGGCTAGCACCACTCTTACTAGTGGAGCAGGAGGATCCTCTGGAGCATCGGGCTCAGGAGGAGGAGCACCGAACCCGCCTAGTGGCGGCGCACCGGTACCACCATCCGGTGGCGGTGGCGGTGGCGGTGGCGGTGGCGCCGCGCCAGGGGGAGCCGCACCTGCAGCGCCAGTCCCTGGAGGAAACGGACGATTGGGAGGAAACCCTCCCCCCGAGTTCACGGGAGCCAGAGACGAGAGCAAAGCCTTCCTACGGGCATTCCGACTTTACAAAGAAATGAATCCCACCGTCGACCAGCTCGCAATTCCTGCGTCACGAGCCATGACGTTCCTGTCATACATTCGAGGCCCATTAGTAAACGATTGGGTTGATGAACAAGCACAATGGCTGGAAGATCAGATTGCGGCGGGAGTTCTCCGACAAAACGAGGTCTTGTGGACCACCGTTAGAGATCGGTTCGTACAAGCGTACACCGACACATCCGAACAAACCAACGCACGCAAGGCTCTCCAAACCCTCACGATGAAGGGAGGAGATATCGACACTTATGTCGCAACGTTCCAGAATCTCGTCACAAAAGCGGGGTATAACCCCGATGAAGCTACAACGCTGGAGTTATTCCAGGACGGACTCCCGAACCAGTTAGTCGTTAATGCTGTCCGCTTCCAGCACCCTGTCAATTGGGAGCAGTGGAAGGCGGCTGCCCGGTTGCAGCAGGCTGAGTACCTTATTTTAAAGGATCGCCTCGGCAAAGGCAAGCCCCAGCGAAAGAAGGGTGGACAGAGCAGAGAACAGTGGGTCCAAGCTCTCAAAGGAACCCGCGACCCCAACGCCATGGATGTTGGACGCGCCCGAGCCTCCGTGGCCCTCACCGATGCCGACAAAGCCTCCCTTCAGAAGGAGGGACGATGTTTTAGATGTCGTGCGCAAGGGCACATCTCGCGTAACTGCCCTCAAAAGGGCGTGCGAGTGGCTGCCACTACATCTACCTTGGCGCCATCCCCCATGTCCCCGCGATCACCAGCCCCGACTCCCTCGAGTTCAAGTTTACCAACTCCCGCCATCTCTTCTTTCGCCATACAATCTAATCGCATACTATCGAATGAAGAGCAGGCGGATCTACAGATCGCAGCGATGAAGGCGCAGACTCAAGAGGTACGAGACCTCATGGTGGAGAAGCTTTTCGGACGAGAGGATTTTCTCGACGCTTGAACCCGGCGGCCTGGGCTAGAGCATTAAACTTAAACGTGTACACTAGCAGATATCGATCCATGCGAATTCCAGTACTATTCAAATCTGCACACGCAACGGCCGAACGACAAGTCCTCATCGACTCAGGAGCCACTGACAATTTCGTATGCTCCTCACTCTTAAAACGACTCCAAATCGGAACCCGGGAGGTGACTCATCCCATCCGCATTTGGAACGTAGACGGCACCCACAATCAGGACGGCGCCATCACACAATATACAGATCTTACCGTCCGAACAGGGACGGAAGAAAGGACACTTCGCTTCTTAGTCACTAATCTAGGAAGGGACGAAGTGATCCTGGGGTACCCTTGGTTCACAGCCTTCGAGCCCAAGATCAAGTGGGGAGACGCGACGCTGGACGAAGAGTTTCAGCCAGTCGTAGTTTCGAGTCTTCACTTGTCAGACGAAGCCACGCCCATGGAAGCCTCCATTCGGGCGTTGGAGACGTATGAACTTGACGAGGAAGCGTGGGAGCAGCTCATGGATGATGAGCGGGAGCCTCAGATTGCGTTTTTACGCAAAACCACAACCGCCTCTGAGTTGGCACAGCAGGAAGCGGCGAAGAAGAAGGAGCGAACGTTCGAAGAGATGATTCCCGAAGAATACAGGCGTCACCGTAAAATCTTCGACGAAGAAGCATCTCACCGCTTCCCTCCATCTCGTCCCTGGGACCACGCCATAGACCTCCTCCCTACTGCCCCTGCCTCGCTGGATTGTAAAGTTTACCCACTTGCACAGAATGAACAGGAGGCCTTGACCACCTTTCTCAACGAACAACTGGCAAAAGGGTATATCCGCTCGTCCAAGTCGCCGTACGCATCTCCCTTCTTTTTCATCAAAAAGAAGGACGGCAAGCTACGCCCCGTCCAAGACTACAGGCGACTAAACGAACTCACGGTCCGAAATCACTACCCACTCCCCCTAATCCCCGAACTCATCGATAGAATACGCGACGCATGCCTCTATACGAAACTCGATGTTAAGTGGGGGTACAATAACGTACGGATTAAACTAGGGGATGAGTGGAAAGCCGCCTTTAAAACTAACCAGGGACTATACGAGCCCCTCGTTATGTACTTCGGACTCACCAACTCCCCCTCCACGTTCCAAGCGATGATGGATGACACCTTCCGACCGCTCACCCTGACGAATGAAGTGATCGTCTACATGGACGACATTCTAATTGCCACGTCCCTTGACTACCCCCATCATCGCGCCATAGTGCATGAAGTTCTCCGCTTGTGCGAAGAACACGACCTCTACATCAAACCCGAGAAGTGCGAATTCGAGGTGCTGGAAGTCGAGTACCTCGGACTCATTATAGGCCATGGCAATCTCCGGATGGACCCCGTTAAGGTACGGGGTATCCGGGAATGGCCCGCCCCAAGGAGTCTCCGCGAAGTACGCGCCTTCCTTGGATTCTGCAATTTCTATCGGCGATTCATCCGCGGTTTTCTCCGCACTCGCGCGACCCCTACATGACCTTACCCGTAAAGACACCCCATGGCATTGGGGGCAACGAGAACAAGACGCGTTCGACAACGTCAGACGTAGCATCGAACGCGAACCCACACTCCTATTTCCCGACCTCACTAAACCATTCGAACTCGAAGTCGACGCGTCCAATGTTGCCATCGGAGCCGTGCTTAATCAGCTCGGCCCGGACAAAAAACTACACCCCGTTGCGTTCCACTCCGAATCCTTCAGCCAGGCGGAACGCAACTACGACATTTACGACAGAGAGCTACTAGCAGTCGTCAAGGCCCTGCGAGCGTGGCGCACATATCTAGTTGGCTCTCCCCACAAGATTATTATCCACACCGACCACGCTAACCTTCAGTACTGGAAGGAGCCTAGGAAGATCAGTAGACGAGTTGCGCGCGAGTTCCTGGAACTCTCGGAGTACAATTTTCTCCTAAAACACGTCTCCGGAGTCAAGAACAGTCGCACGGATGCCCTGTCGCGAAGAGCAGACTACGCGGCACATGAAGAGGACAACAATAATGTCATTGTCCTCCCAGCGGACCGCTTCCTTCGAGCGACGGAAATGTCCATGCACGATATGGATATTTGGACCCAGATATCGCAGAACCTCGACGAGAAAGAAGTACTGCGATGGGTCGAACCCCACAACCTGCGTAAAGTGGGCGGACTATGGTGGAAGAACGACGCACTAGTTGTCGTGGGCGACAACGACCTTAAACGGGGGGTAATCACCTTTTTCCACGACACGCCAGCGATGGGACACCCAGGAATCGCAAATACCTATGAGCTACTACGACGTGACTATTGGTGGCCCAACATGCGCAAAGACGTGGAAGACTACGTCAAAGGATGCGCAACATGCCAAGCAAACAAAATTAACCCCCACCGTCAAAAACCACACCTATTTCCCATCACCACAGACCCAAATGCCGAACCATTTGAGGTCGTCGCCATGGACTTCATCACCAAACTCCCTCCATCAGACGGATACGACTCCATACTCACAATCACGGATCACGACTGCTCAAAGGCTTCAATCTTCATTCCGTGTAACGAGTCGATCACAGCAGAAGGAGTGGCGCGACTGTACCTCCGCCACGTGTACCCACATTACGGTATACCCCGAAAAATCATCACTGACCGAGATCCCCGGTTCACCTCCGCTTTCATGACCAACCTCTGCAAAGTCCTCGGAATCCGCCAGAATATCTCATCCGCCTACCATCCCCAAACGGATGGGCAGTCAGAACGGACAAACCAGTGGTTAGAGCAATACCTTCGACACTGGAGCAACGTGCAGCAGGACAATTGGGCGGAAGCTCTACCAGTCGCCCAATTTGCGCATAACGCCTGGCCAAACGCAACTACGAAGGAATCGCCCTTCTCGCTCATCATGGGATGGGAACCACGTACCATGTGGACACCAAAACCAACGGCGTCCCCGTCCGTAGAACAACGCCTAGAAGACATGGTCATCAGACGACAGCACGCGCAAGACTGCATCAAACACGCGCAAGAACTGATGGCAAAAAGGGGCAAGACGCGCTTCATTCCTTACCAAGAAGGCGCAATGGTCTGGTTAGAGGGTACGAACCTCCGGACCTTCTACCCCACTGCAAAGCTCGCCCCAAACGCCATGGCCCGTTCCGAGTGAAACGGGCCCTTTCGGATGTCTCATATGAACTCGAGCTTCCAAGCACGTGGAAGATACACCCGGTCTTCCATGCGAATCTCCTCACGCCATATAAGGAGACGGAGCTGCATGGCGTAAACTTCGCGCGCCCACCTCCGGACTTGATTGATGGAGAGGAAGAATTTGAAGTGGAGCGCATCCTGCAGTCCCGATCACATGGACGAGGGCGCAAACTTCAATTCCTTGTCCAGTGGAAGGGCTTCCTGATAAGCGACAGCACATGGGAACCCCTTGAGAACGTTCGACACGCTCCTGATCTCATCACCGACTTCTATCGCCTAAATCCTACCGCCGAAGGGGCTGGACGAAAGATATAAAGTACACCTCCCCTCGACCGCACCATCACTTCATCCCCGCTACCATCTGCTCAACCATGACGACTACTCCCATTGTTTCTACCATCCAAACCCACCGCCCTGTCGAGATTATTCTCGAAAATCTGACTATACCTTCGCAGGACCTGGGTGTCCCCTCCGAACCTGAGGGTCGCACGCCGTACTCCGTAATCCCTGACTCCCCCCCACTCCCTGTCCTGGCTCTTGCCACTACCGCTCTTGCTAAGTTGACTGAAGAAGCCGAACCACCCGTCAGTCCTCCTGAACCCCCTGCGCCGTCATCACCACCCCTTGTCGTAGCCTACTCCGTCGACACACCAGTCACTGTCCACGCTCCCGCCACACCTGCATACCCACCTGAGCTCACTATCCCTCTCTCTCCTCCACCACCACTATCGCCTCCCGCGGTCCTCGCCGCTTACATCCCCGGACCACCATTCCCCGCTGGGATGGACCATACCTTCACGCCCATCCCTCAGACCCGTATCGTCGAACCCGACCCCGCCCTTGCCCTCCTAGATGATGAGGAGGATAAGGAGAATGAAGACCCCGGCATCCCCTTCTTCCGCAATGACCCATCACTCCCCACGTTCTTCCCCCTCTTAGTCGGAGAGACGGGAACTGTCAAACAGACGGCGCGATATATTTACTATCGCCACAATTACCAAGAGGTCGTTGGCACCATGGGCAAGGGTCACCCCTGCTACGCGTCGCAGGTGTTCCTGAATGAGGTGTATACGGGCCAGATGGCGCAACACATCACAGATAATCAGATCAACATGTTCCACCCTCATGATCCCCGCGCCATCGTCCTTAACGAAGTCCTTGTCGAACTTCGCCAACCTCGTCTTCATGCCGAGGTGTCCCGTCTCCGCGAATGCCTTACGCGTCGGGACGCCATCCGCACCCGTCAGTCGGACATCCGACGCCTCGAGACGGAGCTGACGCGGGATCAGTTCCATCTCGATATGGACTTCTCCTCGGTCAGGAAGCGTCTCCAGTACGCTCGAGCCATCCCTCTCATCGCCGACAAATACGCTGAGCTTCACGCGAAGCCCGTGCGCCCCCGAGGCTCACCAGAGTACACTCCCCTCATCCCCCGCGACACTGGACCTAGCGAGATGCCCCGTCTCCATGGGGAGAGCGGTGGGCGTAAGCGCAAGTGTTTCCAGTGTAAGTCGACGGAGCACCTGGTGGCTCAGTGCCCGGAGCGACGGGCCAGGGAGCCGTGTCAGTGGTGCGGAAGCCGAGCCCATCGGCTCGACGCCTGCCTCATCCGTCGCCTATCTCCCATGACTCCCGCGCACGTAGACCCAGACTCTCGCCCGAGGTGGTGCGGGAAGTGCTTGCGGTACGATGCCACGCACGAGGAGATCAAATGCCCCATGTACGAGATGTGCTGGGACTGTGGGGAGAGGGGGCGTTTTATGTTCCTGCGTCGACACACCTGCCCCCGCACCCCTTCTCCTGTCCCCGCGAACATCCCTGCAGAGGAGGATTACGCGTATACCAGCGACTAGCTGAAGTCGTGGCGACTTCAGTTCTGATGGGGGGGTAATGTTACGAACTGCCTTGTCTCTCACTAAGCGTCTTCGGACTACTGTACTTTTACGATACGTTCCTGTGGCTCGCGCTTCTCGGCTTCCATTCCGCACCTTGCGCCTCGGCGATAGGATGGCCAGTTTTACGCTCTGTTTTGTCCGCTGACCATTCCTGAGGCACGCGTCGTCCCGCGGAATTCCCTTGTACTACATAAAGCTGATCCCCTTGTTCCCCTTCTTGTACAATCACATCAGACTCGCGTCATGTGTTTGTCCTGTACAAACACCCTGTATTAGTATATAAGTCACGCCCTACCTAGCTTGTACGGTAGACTTGACTTCTTGTGTAATACCACGTTGTCTTCGCCTCACGGACGACTTTCGACTCGCCCTTGCGCTTGAGTCTATACCTTCGCTCGCCGTTGCGCTTGAGCCCTGCCTTTCTACTATTGTCCTCGGTTCCAGGGAAACCGAGTGATACTTGTGCATCCTCGAACTGAGCTTTAACCAGCTCGCACTCTTCCGATCCCGTTGACTTAACCGCGGTACATGTCGTACCTAACGCCCCCGTGGTGGCGTTACAGGTGAATTCAAGAGCGAGTGAGATAAAAGCAAGACAAGTAACAAGAGGATGCCTCTTGGGATGCCTTGGAGGATGTGGTGTGTTTGACATTCTGAAAACAGATATGAAAGGGACAAGAACAGCAGAACCATTTAGTACTTACAGAGATGGTTATACGAGGTCGGTGAGTGCGCGGAATGTAAGAAAGGATGGCGGTTTTGAGCTGTGCATGGTGTGGTCATGCACGTCCTACCAAATAACGTCAGTATCTTATCGTGTGCATGGTTCCCGCAGTGCTGAGGAATGTGTGGACGTCGTGTGTCATTCGCACACCAAGCCCCGGTCGTGCTCTTCTATAGTCTAGAGGGTGTGCATGAACAACCTGGATTTGAAGTTGGTTTTGCTACCCAAAGTTTGAACCATGCGACGAGTGAGGTGGGCTAGTCGATACAATGTTCTTCCATTTGATCGGTCGGAGTTTGGGAAGAAAAGAAGTCCCCACACCTCATATTGTTGCCAGCAGCCTGAGATGTGGACTTCCTGCCAGCAGACGTTGTCAGCAGATGCTGCCAGCAGACACTGCCAGCGACAACTTTGAAACTAACTTACGAGTGACATACTTTGGAAACCTGCCAGTGATGTGCTACAGTATATATTTGACCAGATGCCTTGCCAAATGCCCAAACTCTTGGCCCAGTCATGGCACCTTGTCAAACTGCTCAGATTTCTCCTCTTGCGCAGGCTGTTCCCTCAGCAAGTGATAACATGCCACCAACTTGGACACAACGCTCCTGTGCTCCGAGTCATCTGCTAACCAATGTAGACGATGACGAGGGGGAGTCTTTTCGTTTGGACAATGTTTCCGGCAGTGATGACCCAGGCAGTAACAGCCCAGACAGGGAGGAGAGCGACGTGCCAGTTCGGCATACCAGCCACACATCAGGTAGGACAACTGGAGCCACGACCCAAGTCAACGATCTTAGCCCCCCCATCCGCACTGAGTCTAGGAGGGCTGCGGCTGACATCAATCATTTCTTCGATAGGGATGCTACCATGGGTAAAGCCACCTGCAAGGAGTGCAGGTAAGTGTTTCCGTAGCCTACTCTCCACTTAACTTTCTAACATTTCGGAATAAACAGGGAGGCACGCCAGACAGACCCTTCTAACTGGCTGTCAGACATCAACTACGTCTATTCTGTGAACACGTCCACCACCTGCCTCTGGCCCCACATATCAAAGTATCATCTTGAGTCATATAAGATTTTAGCTAAGGCGAGGGGATGGAATACTTCCCTCATATTGAAAGGCCAATCGCAAACTTCTGATTCAGTTGCACATGCACAAGAAGATGAACCAGTTGAGGAATTCAGTCAAGATAGATTCCAACAATTGTTGGTGGACTTCATTACTGCCGATGATCAGGTATGTTTGTTCGCACCACAAAGGCGCCGTTATCCCTCACTGTCTGTTTCAGTCCATTTGTGTCGTCGAAATCCCCGAGTTTCGCAAGCTTCTATGCCACTTGCGGAGCAGTATTGACAGCGGTCTCAAGGAATCGATGATCCCCCATCGGACAAAAGTACGAGCACTGATTATTCAATCTTGGATACGCGACTTCCAGGTTTTGAAGCAAGAACTTGCAGTACTACCATTTTCCCGCTTGAGGTTCTTCGCTTACAAATATGTTGTGTCCAGAACTCAAAGGGTCAAATCTCTTTCACGACGGACATATGGTCCGATCAAAACCGCAAATCCTTTCTTGCACTCACCGCCCACTGGATCGGCAAGGTGAAAGGGTCGCTTACACTCAATTTGGCTCTTATTGTGTTCCAAGGACTTTGTGGTCGTCACACCGGTGCAGTGCTTGCGACTCTAGTGTTAGATATTCTGGATAGGGCTGACATCACCGTGAAGGTAAGTAAAACCATAAAATTTATAATCAACATTTACAATTCTAACATATTTTGACTGGAAGACTGGTCATTTCACGTTGGATAACGCGAGTAACAATAACTCTATGATGAGCTGTCTTGAGGACCTGCTCGTGGATCGTGACGTCCCCTTTGATGCGGAAGACCGTCGTGTAATGTGTTATGGTCATGTTATTGACCTTAGCTCTTGACGCATAATCAATAACGTGGCCTATCAGTCGTGAAACTCAGGCACTAATGATTTGCCAGGTGGAGGATCTGCTAGTGAGACAGACAACATGGCTCCGAGTCCCAAACGCGACCCCATTGCCATTGCTCGTGCAGTGGTCTGAGCCATCCGAGGGTCAGGCGCTCATCAAGAAGCCTTTGAGACTGCTATTCGGAGAGGGAATGAAGATGGGTCGTTCAGACTAGACAATAAACCAGTCCAAGTCCAGTCTCTGCAGCTCCTGTGCGACGTGCCCACCCGGTGGGACTCTGTTTATAGCATGCTTAGCCAGCTTCGGGAGATGTGCCTGGTATGTCACTTGCTATTTCATCTCCATCTGTGACTAAAACTGAGCCAAACCACTCAGGCTATCGATTATTTCCTCGATCTCCCCAATGGAGACCTCAGGAAGTATGTAATCTCGCCCCAAGAATGGCAGGCCATGCAAGACTTGGAACTGATTTTGAGTGTAAGTTGTGATTCGCATCTTCAAAACTCTGAGTCTAACTGACCGGTGTCCATTGACTGACCCTAGAGGCCCCACTGAGTACAACAAGTCATGTCCGGAGAGCATACACCGATTCTATCTGGTGCCGTTCCTGCATTTGAGATGTTCATGTTGAGCTGGGAGAGTATTTGCGAGAATCACCCCCATATGCAACCAATTGTGCAACCGGGCCTCGACTGGGTGTATAAGTATTATGCCAGAATGGATCGTACAAGAGCATATATCATTGCGATGTGTCAGTAAACAGTCATTTTTCCTCCAAATCTGGCTGACTAATATTCATATCAAGTCCTCAATCCGATGATATGGATGAGCTGGATGGCTGATCAGTGGGAGGAGGAATACATCGAAGACGCTAAAACGAAGATTCAGAATGCAGTGAGTAGCTCGGATTGCTGTGTGGCATGTTGTTACGATCACCCGGATTGTTCGGCGAAGGCGACGATGATGGCAAGAGAGTCCGTGCGACTTGACAATGTTTATAGTCCAATGGACTCTTCCTCGCATGCGGGCAAGGGTCTGGGACGCAGGGCACCGGGCCGGTCACTGACTAAGCGACGGAGCGACAAGCTTGAAGGACAAGAGACAGGAATTGTGGGCTATATTATTACAAGACTGAGACAAGGTATCTACCACTACTCAGTACATCTTTTATACCTCGCCTCTAGAGGTCCTACATAAGCAGATTGTGAGACATGGCAGCCAAAGCACGACATCAGAGAGAAACATAGAGAAGCTCATGGAACATCAGATAAGCTGATGTTCAGATATAAACCACATCTGAAACACAGAACAATACAACAGAACATCAGATAGGCTGATGCTTTTTGATATAAGCCATGGCTGAATCAAGACTAGAAGCACAGGGAGCAGGGAAGCCGAGAACCGAGTCGATGGCGTGGCACGTGATCGTGACACATGTCCTAAATATTATGACAGATGCTTGAATACTACAAGGAGCCTGAGCCTCATGACACAAGGAACATAACGATTCCAAGTTATATGCTCCTGTCGGAACAGTATGGCCTTCCCACAATGGAAATTGGCAGGTGTCCGACTCCATCAACCACTATACAGGAATATGAGGTGTATATCAAGGACCCTTCACCATGGGGTACAGATGTCCTCAAGTTTTGGGAGGTACGGTGCATGCATGACTCAGCATGTGCAGGCAATGCTGACTGGACTTCTCAGCTCAATAGCAGTACTTTCCCAACCCTCTTTTCAATGGCGATGGACTACCTTCCAATCCAGGCGTCCACAGTTCCGTGCAAACAAATCTTTTCGTCTAGTTCCGAAACTGATACCAAGTGTCGGAATGGCATCAACCCTTTGTTGATGGAGGCCCTTCAAATGCGCAAATTTAGTCTCAAGAGGGAGCACCTTAATTTTGGGGATACCTGGTCCACGCAAGAGAGGGAGATGACCTGGAATGACCCAGAGGGTGATCTCCTTGGTGGATTACTGGACGACTCGCCGGGCTCAGGGGATGCTCAAGATTGCCTGGACAAAGTCATGAACTATATTAACGATGAGGATGACGATTGAGGGGTTGATAGTACAAGCATCGAGTTTACACTGAAATTCATGTACAGTATTGTGACTATTGTCAGATTGAACAAACAAGGCATTTAGATTCCTGCCATGATTCTAGTGTGTTGTGAGGCCAGGGACAGACATGTGACTTGCTTGATCCACTTTACACCGCACCTCAACAACGGGCATCAAGCAAGGCGAGCTCATGCTTAGACGATCTCATACCTCAAGTGGTATCTTTTCGTTGTTGCTGGCTTTTGTTGACTCTCGTGTGTATCATACATCTGGCTCCCTTCCCAAGCTCAGCAAGCTGCTTTGTCACTACCTTCACTTGCCAGGTCCGACCCGAGCCCACCACGTATGGGGTGCACTAGAACACTAGGTTGCGCAGTGCCCAACATGGTTATGAACCTGCTCAATGGCTGCAAGGTCTCACCTGAAGAGGAGGACAAGAAGTGGGCCACATCCAGTCTGTACTCCAGCGGCACTGACGCGGGTAAGAGATTCCCAACTGGAATCGGCACGCTGAACACACGCTCGCAATCCATCTCCTGCAGCCCATCTCTGCCATGTCCTCTTTCCTCCTCGCCATGACCGCTTACCCTGAAGTGCAACGCAAATGCCAAGCCGAGCTTGATGCGGTCCTTGGTAATGACTGCCTGCTGATGTTCGCAGATTGTGACCAACTCCTGTACATCGTGACGATGCTTAAGGAGGTCATCTGATGGGGCCTAACGACGCCACTCATTGCACCTCACTGCATCAAGCAGGACAATGTTCATGATGGGTACCTCGGCGCAAGACCCCTCCACCGCCAACCCGACATGACACCACCCTGACACAGCGCAGGCCCGCCACCCTGCCTCGTGCAAGCCACCGTTCTGCCCAGGACCCCACCACCGTCAACTCACAGCAACGCCACCCCAACATGGTCCTCAGGACCACACTAGCGCGCTGCACAAATGTTCTGGCCTAGGCCACAATGACTGTGACGAGGACAAAAGTAACAACAACAACTAGTGGTTTGCAGGCTCGGCTTCAAAGCCTAAAGCCAGCCTAAGACAGCCGTCCGAAACCAGGACAGGACTGGGACAAGAATGGGTCCTGGCAGGGCTCATGGCCCGGTCTTCGATTTTGGCATTCAGCTCCGACGGTCCCACGTCCTAGGCCTCAACTGTTGGGGGCGCACGTCTTGGGCTCAGGACCCACTGGGATTCGCAACCTAGGATTTGTGCTTCGGAACTGCATCCATGCCTTCGGAACTTGAACCGCATGACCCATGCCTTTGGAAACGTCATCCTTGCCCTCGCCATTGTATCCGTGTATAACGGTATTCGCAACTTCATCCACCCCATTTCTGTCCCAGTATCTCCTTCCGTATCTCCTTCCGTCCGTTTTGTTGTTCCTCAAGTTCTTTTCCCCCATCACCCCCTTGTATCAACAGGAGAAGGTGCTTTGGATGTGAAACCCTTCGCACAGTTCACCACGTCCAGTATGTTGCGATTCTTATGAAGTTTTTTTATTGACTTCAATTTTTTTTGCAGAGCTGGTCCAGGGCCGTGTCACATCGTCAACCCATGTGCATGACCGTGATGAGGGTAAGCATGCCACCAGGACCTTGACATATGGCAGCGTGTGGTGTGCAGCTCACGTATCTAAACACCAGAGTATGTCCTGATGTTTGGCCCTTGTTTGCAAGCCCAAGCTCACTGGACCTCTGCTACTCTTGCATCTACAGACGGCCCTGGGTCATCGCCCACGAGGTTACAACTCACAAGCCCGCACACCCAGCTTTCACCTGCACCTACTGCTATCGTATGCATATCTATCCATGCCTCCATCTCTTACAACATAGCCTTCACCCAATCATGCAGACATTTGTAGATTGGACGGTACAGGTGTTACATTCGGCCCGGAAGTGGACACTGACGCTTGGGGATGACACCATGTCAGCAGTATATCGTCATGGACTTGTTGGATCAGTCAGCCGGGTAAGCTCCGGCGCATGTGATTGTGTACGATAACGGATCAGATCATGACTCGTTGTGACTCATTCCTAGGATAGCTGTATTAGGTTCACGCTACTTACGCTATTGGCTAGGATAGTTTGGAGCAGCGCTTGAAAGCCCGCGAGTATCTGTATAAGTAGTCGAGTGCAAAGACCAGGATCCCCATCTTGGTCTTCTTCAATACCACCATCTTCGTGACTTCCTCTCATCTCTAGGGCCCCTCCCCCTGTTAAGTGAGTGACTCTGGTATATTGTAGCGGTGCGACTGCCGCGCTACGTTAAGCAAGGCGAAGGTTTAAGTGAACTGAACTGGTGACACACCCAACTTAACGCGGAGACAAGTCACGCGCTAGATGTGCAGTCGACGTGGAGTGCGTGGAACGTGTAAGGCCTTATACAGGACTTCAACCACAAGGATCACACGGCGGCACACTGAGTGGAGAACCAAGAGGACAAGTTAGATTGATGAAGTATGGAGAGTACAGTGGATACGCACCTGAGTGGAGAACCAAGAGGACAAGTTGGTTCCACTCAGGACGCTACATGAGGGTTTATATACGCTACTGTGGCTGAGCTTGAACTGAGTCTAAACACTATTACTAAGTGTACAGTAAGACTCCTTGACTCAGGAGCTGACGCGTCGTGTCTAATAATAGCGCATCTTATTGTGCTGACTGATGCACATGTCATCGCGCTTACGAGCGGCTCCACTTGCTGAGTAAAACCTAATACAGCGAGTAAGCGTAAACTACTAATCATGATGTAAGTATGTTCTAGATCCTTCTAGAGTCTTCCATCTCCTTCCATCCAATCAGAACTTAGCTAAATGTATAAGGGACTTCTTGTCCACGATCACGTGCACACGGGTGGCTATCCGTGTGACTAACTCGTATCAGTGCTTTGGCCCTTTATATCTCTACCGAATAAATGCGTATAAATACGCAAAAATAAGATAAAAATAATACGCGTCCATGACATCACCCCCCTTCTTAAGGGTCGACGTCCGCGTTGGCCTCCGTGTACTGATGAGATGCTTGCCAAGGCAAGGACGCGTATATGAGAGCTGCTATCTTTCTAGGTGCACCCGGGTTCAAGGAGTGGAACTTCTGTACTTTTTCCGGGGCGTGAGCTAGATTTTTAGCTGGTTCCCAAGTGTCCTCGCCTTCACCGTAGCCCTTCCAGCGAACGAGGTACTTAAGAGTGCGACCAAAGAGTTTACTATCTCTTATGTGGTCAACTTCGTACTCTTCCTCGCCTTCGACTGTGACGGGGTCCGGTGGAGGTGGCAAAAGCCCGTTAACTTCGTTTCCTTTGTAAGGGGAGAGGCGGTCTACATGAAATACATCATGGATCCGTAATGCAGGGGGGAGTGCAAGCTTGTAGTCGACGTCACTTAAGACTTTAGTGACTTCAAATGGTCCTAGTTGCTTAGGTCCCAGTTTTGGACGACTGCTGGTGTATCTTTATTTGCTTAGCTTGCAACCAGACTTTATCCCCGACGTTGAAGACATATGGTTTATGTCTTTGTTCAACGTCTGTTTGCATTCGCCGTTTACTTAGGCGTAGAGCGGCCTCTGCATCCTTTCTTGAGGAAACTAGGTTTTGTAGACGCTTATCGAGCGTTGGGATGCCAGTAGGCCTACCAGCAGGAATTGTGAAGTCAGGCGTATAGCCGTATAGTAGCTCAAAGGGTGTGTGACCCGTTGCAGAGTTGAGCCTACTATTGATCACAAATTCTGCTGTAGGGAGCAGGTCTGCCCAATCATCCTGCCTCTTGCTAATGAACAAGCGCAAGTAGACTTCTACTTCTTGGTTTTTGCGCTCTACCTGTCCATTAGCTTGAGGGTGATAGGCGGTGGTAAGACCTGCGTCTATCCCTAGTCGCTTTATAAAGTGCCCGCATGCTCCTTGCAGCAAACTGGGGTCCTCGATCACTG
>JANSJP010000297.1:0-21709 GCA_024734325.1 Lactarius hatsudake | reverse complement strand
CCTGCCCCCGATCTTCAACGGCGACCGCACCAAGGCTTTGCAATTTAGGGCGCAATGGAACCTCTATCAAGGCATCAACAGCACAAGCGACCTCATGTGCAATCACTACTGCTGATCACTCCTATTCCTCAGATACATTCAAGGGGAACAAGTCAATGAATGGGTAATGTACATGACCCGACTGGCTCATACGCCAGATAGACTCTGGATTCCCCAAACACACCTGGCGCCTCTGGAAGAAACTTTTCATGCCTTCACTTGGCGATTTGCCAATAACCATGAGAAGGACAGGTGCAGATGGAACTGTGCAAAGGCATCCACATGAAGGATGGGGACATTGACAGCTACGTAGCAACCTTCGAACGACTCACCCGCCAGGCTGACTACCACCTCAATGCCCCTCAAACGTTGGACCTATTTACAGCAGGGCTTACCCAGGGCACTATTCACTAAAGTCTACAAGCAATATGAGCCCGCCACATTTGAAGCGTGGGAGCAAGCAGTGATGAAAAAAGCAGCAACAATACCTACACCTACAGGCACGTCTGAACTCGCTTAAACCACCTACCCCAAAAACTACCCCGCGTCCCAGCCAGTGGGCAACCCCTCAAAGCGGATGGGCACCAAGGAACCTCACCCAGTACCGCGACCCAAACGCAATGGATACCTCCGCAGATCGAGCATGAGCCAGAGAGGCACAAGTGGAGGATGCCCAGGCAAGACTTATGGGGGCAGAATTTATACTCGATCGACCGAGGCCACCCTACCCGCCACGAGGAGGACCAAGAGGACGAGGTAGAGGAAGGGGAGTCCCCCAAGACGCAAGGAAAGTAGTCTGCTACACCTGTAACCAAAAAGGACACTTCAGTCGTGACTCGCCCACAGCACCGCAACAATGCACAAGGCAGTAACACCAGAAGGTCGGAAACGGACTACTACACTCAAGAACCAAGAGTAGAAGCGCGCGTTGTGGCCACACCACAACAACAGGCCAAGGACTGGCTACAGGGAGTGGCAGGGGTCCCGGATGAAGTAAAGGATCTGGTCCTGCAAGAACTATGGGGAAGAGAGGATTTTCCAAATGCCTGAACCTGTCGGCCTGGGTGAGGGCACTTCGTTGTAACTCTGTAATAATCACACACTACCGATCGTTGAGAATTCCAGTGTCCGTTCAAACAAGTTACAACATGGCTGAAGTAAAAGCGCTAGTAGACTCTGGAGCTACAGATAGCTTCATCAAACCTGCATTTGCGAAGCGAATGGGGATCGGGCTTAAAAGCTAGACTCTCCAAAAAGATATGGAACATCGATAAATCTGAAAACAAGGTGGGACTAATCACGCACTGCGCAGATCTCAACGTACAAACCAAAGGGATGAACAAAATAATGCGCTTCCTAATCACCGACACAGGAGACGAGGACATCGTCCTTGGATACCCCTGGCTGGCTGCCTACAAACCACAGATTAGCTGGCAACACGCTGTCATAAAGGAAGATGCATACCCAGTAGTACTCTGTGTTTGAATGTGATAAGTACGTAAGGACCTTATCTATAGCAGTTACGACATTACGGTAGTATGTTTGCCTATTACGGTAGTTGGGATACGTACTACAACGGGCGCAATACGCCCTCCAAGTGAGAGAAGCCCTATGCCTATCTCGAAGTGGTAGTTTACATCAGGCGTGTGTAAAAACGGTCAGGGTAGGACCATAGAGTATAAAAACCCTCCTATGGGGAGGGAGGCGAATAGACATTCACTCTCTTTCTCACTTGTGCGCCCTCTCCACTCTTGCAGTCTCTCAACCTACTCAAAGGTGAGAACACCATTCCTGTTAGCTGCGTGCATTGCTGCGCAACAGGTTATGGGCCCTGCTACAGGGTTTGCCATCGCACTCTTTGACAGAGTTGCGCCTTGTGGTCATCGCCCACCACGTTGTTACCTTTGCAAAGAGGTACTCGTGCGGTTGTAGGCTCTAGACTCAAGGAGGCTCCCTGGTCAATAGCAAGCTCAGTATTGTGCTCTTGAGGAGTACACAGACTTGGCCTATCGCCTAACTAAACAAGGCTCTATTACGGCTCCAATTAACTTTGGAGTGTCGAATAGCTCAACCTTGGGGTGACGTCGAGCAGGATAGTCCGACGCATGGCATTTGTGATCCAAATGTCAAAATGGGCGCTGCCCATTCTGTTGGAAATAGCCTAATATTGGGCTATTGTCACGCATTGTATTGCTATTAGCCGTGCTCTAGCGATAACAATTCTTTTTGATTCACTCAGTATTGTTATTATAATAACGCAATGCTGACGTTCTCAAAGCCAACAGATCTATCAAACTATGTCCTCTCAACTCACTCAGCTTGTCCCCGTCTTCGATGGCTCTAATTGGGCCACTTGGTCTCAGCAGATGACCGCCTTCTTTTTTTTTTTTTTTTTTTTTTTTTTTTGAACCATTTATATTCCGCGGCAGTACTTAGTACAAGAACGGTCTCCGCCTCTATAAAGAGAGCGGAATTTAAGCGAGCCATGTAAACGTAAGCTAGTTCTCACGTGCAGTCCGGGGTAGGTAAAATATAGTAAGGCACCTTCCAAGGAAGCCAGTTAGCGAGGGCCCTCGCGGGCGAGGTGTGTAAGTGCAATCCGTCTGAGACTGTGTAAATAAGGAAGTGAAACGCACGGCGACTTACGACGGCCTTTGATAGGCGGGCTGCGTGGTGCAGGGTCTTCCAGAGTGCGGTCGATCGCCGCGCTCAACCATGATCAGCCGGGGGTTGGGCCCCAGCCTCCGGTCTTGAGGCCGCGCCGGTCTGTTGAAGGAATCGGCAAAACGCGTAGGGCATGTCACCGTCACCAGTAAAGAGGTCGATGGGAGGGGTCGAGTCCTCCGGAATGCGGGATGTGAGTGATCGTGATGAGAAGAGCTCACGGCGCTGGGTTACATAGCGCGGGCAGTCATACACGATGTGGTAGAAGGATCTGTCCCTGAAGCCACACGGGCAGTGGGACGCGGATGGGGGCAGGTCGGGTCGGTGAAGGAGTGTGTAGTCGGAGGTGAAGGAGTGAAGGGTGGCGAGTTGGAACGCGGTGCAGTGAGTGCGTCGTGTGATCTGGACGTAATCCTCACTGGGCTTTTTGGGGGGTATGGCAGCCAACCATATGGGGTGATTGCGGCCGTCTGGTGGGTGTGTGAAGTCGATGGAGTGGCCGTAGGCTCTTGGGCTGAGGCGGGTTGGGTGGTTTTGCGCCTCGACCCATTCTCGGCACCAGGCGCGAAATGCGTGCGCTCTGGCGGCCTTTTTGACGAATGCGGGGGACTGCACTCGTCGGAGGGATGAGGTGGGGGTGTGGGTGCATGCGTCGCGGGTGGCTAGCCGGGCTTGGGAATCTGCGGGTCTCTTCCAGTCCTCCTTGGACCACACAAGCGAAAAGCCTGTGTCCCTGTTAGTAGAGTAAAGGCCGTCAGCGCGTTATGAAAGCGAAGGACGTCCGATTGGTGCGATAAGGAACGTGTGTTGGTAATCGTAGTGATCACGGTGGGGTCTCGAGAAAGTATGTAAACGTGAGATAGGGGTGTACGTGAGAACTCAGCTGAGATCAGCTCGGCGGCTTTTGAGATGCCGAAGAGGTGGACGTCATGTTGTTCCACCCCTGTACCGAGTGTCCACGTCTGTATATGCGGCTCCGCCTCTCCCTGCCATATGGTGATGGCCGTCGCTCCTACCACCTGGTTGTCGGCACGGTTGCGGTTGGTGATCGCCCCGGCAACTCGGATTACTAGCGTACTTCGGTTCGCCTCCGGACGGTAGAGTCCATTGGTGAAGCGGTTTCCGCTCTTTGGGGTCCGACGGCCCTTCAACGGACACATGCGCCTCCCAGTTGTGCACCTCCCAGGGGGCGATGGCCGTGACGTCGACGCGCTCGGTGAGCATAGGGTCTACTCGCGCGCCGAGAGCCTCCAAGGCAGTGGGGCGCTGTTGCGTTCGTCCTCCAGACCGGACACGCAGTGCACTGTTGCACACCACCCCTCCGTAAACGGAGTGTGGGCCGCTCTGGACCGGAGGGGAGCCAATCACCGCCAAGGCGAGCGATCAGCTGAGAACCCCGGGGGACACGAAACAGCCTAGTTGCGGACGTAGAAGTTAGTTTTTCGAAGTAGTGCCGGGCCGGAAGAATCCGAAGAAGTTCATGGAGGGGGCCTCGTGGGCCGTCCGGAAGGATCCAGAGACGACCCTGACCCCCTCGTTCATAACTACCTGGACCTTTTTAAGAGTCCGGTCTTCTTTCTTGAGGTCATCCAAAGTTGACATCCGTAAGACAGAATGGGCATGCATACTCCGTTAAAGAGTAGACGCCAGTTTGCCGTGGATATGCCCCTTTGGGAGTTGCCGAGTACCTGTAAAGCCCTCAGGGAAGCACGTGCCCGATTACACATCGTGGTCACGTGCGGTTCCCAGTCCAGGCGGTGATTAATGAAGAAACCGAGGTATCGTATGGTGGGGGACGAGGGAACGTGGTAGTATGTATGTAGGATGGGGTCAGGTAAAAGGAGTGTGGAGGGTGGTTTAGGGGTGGAGCGTCTGGTGCCAGGGGGGGTAAAGTAAATGAGTTCCGTTTTGTCCGGTTCACATGCTAGGTTGGATCTACGGAGCCAATCTTCGCACTGGCGGTTACCATTCTCGGAGGGTCTGATCGACCTCCTCCCAGGTGTTGCCGTGTGCGAATATGATGCCGTCGTCGACGTACATACCTAGGGTGGAATTGGTGTAGTCTGGTAGGAGTTTGAGTAGGGTGGAGGTGTAGATGGCGGAGAGGATGGGGGAGATGGGGGACCCCTGCGGCGTGCCGATTGGTTGGAGTTGCGGCACGTCTAGGGTGGAGTTGAAGGAGAGCGAGGCGGTGCGGTCGGATAGGAAGGAGTTGGTCCATCTGGTGATCGACGTCGGGAAGCCTAGTAGTTGGAGCGTGTGGACCAGGCGGGTCCTTGTTGACGTGATCGAAGAAGCCCTTGATGTCGAACAAAAGCGCAGCGCATTTCCGTTTGATCCGGAAGGCACATTGCACGTCGTGTACAAGGGCCAAGCCTGCGTCTAGCGTAGAAGAGAAAGCTCTTGTCTCGAACTGATTGGTGGGGAGGAGGTCATGGCGGTCGCAGTCGTAGAGCAGTCGCTTTGCTATGATCTTCTCGAGCAGTTTACTGATGCACTCTATTAGTGAGATTGGTCGGTAGGCTTTCGGCGTGAGGTAGTCGTCCTTTCCGGGCTTGGGGATGACGACTACTATGGCGTGGCGCCAAGCTTTCGGGTGGTACCCTAATGAGGCACAGGCGTTGTACAGGTGGATGAGGTGGTCCGAAAGGGCCGGCCATGCCTTCTTAAGGATCAGCCATGACGTACCCGACTCCCCCGGGGCGGACTTCGAGCTGGCGTCGCGAAGGAGGGGGTCAACCTCCTTGTAGACGATAGGCTCGAAGGGCCTTGTCGGTAAGTGGGGCGGGTCATTGTATTGAGCCGGTTGGATTTCTCCCAGTGCGTCCGGGGTGACAAAGAACCGTCTTCCTAGGGCTTGGGAGATGTGCTGGTGTTCCGTGAGAACCGTTCCGTCCGGTTTGCGCAGGGCCGGGATACCCGAGAGGCGGCGTCCGTGGCGCCATGATGCTAGCTCCCAGATGTTTCCGATCGAGATCTGTCGGTTGTAGTAATCTCGCTTGGCCGTGCGTGTAGTTCGCTTGAGTTGTCGTTTAGCTTCACGACGTTCGGGTGAGTCATGTGTCGTATCACGAAGTGCCTGCGCAGCTTGCCCGCATTTCTCATTCCACCATGGATGACCTCTGGCCTTGTTGGGGAGGCGGATTTCCAGGTGTGTGTGGCAGGCGTTGGATATGGCGTCCTGTACGTCCTTGGCAAAGTCGTCCAGGTGCTGGTGAGTGGTGAGGGGGTGGAGCGGAGGAAGGGCGGCGGAGAAATGTCGTCGCGCCAGGTGCGTTCCGCGTCGTCATCATCGAATTCGACGCGGAATGAGTTGCCGGAGGCTGGTTTGAGTCCTCGATGGGTGCCTTCGATCGTCCACGTGGATCGTATTCCAGCGTGGTCGGACCCGAGCGAGGAGTCCCAGTCGACCCGGGGTGGTGATATGGCGTCGAGCGAGGCGAGTGCAAGGTTGTGCCAGACTAGGTCCAGCACGCTCTCGCGGTCGCCTGTCACGCCCTTCCGCGTGGGAACACCGGGCTCCGATGCGAGTTCGAAGGTTTGGACCATGGCCCAGGTTTCCAAGTCTCGCGATCGGGGGGAGGGTGACCAGCCCCTCGGTGACCAGCGGGGGTTGTGCATATTGAAGTCCCCACGAGGATCGTGGGGATCGTGGGATCAAGATCTAGGGTTAGTAGGGAGCGTAGGGCGGTCGGGTCATTAACGTCATTATAGAAGTTTATGATGCGTAAAACGAGCGTATGTAGTTGAGCTTCGACTATCATTAAAGAGGGATGGTGAGCGAGGTCGAGTCGTGGGATGATACGTATGGGATGTACTCTGCGTGCGGAGTTCAGTCTGCTATGTTTTCTAGAGTATATCATAACTTTGGAACAATTTATCATGGGTAAAATAGGGGTAGGTCAGGTTCCATTTGGGGTGTTAGCCCCGCCGAGCACTTCCCTACCGTCCTTAGCTGAGTCCTTGCGCGCAGTTCCAATGGTGCCAAACCAGGGTTCCTGCACGCATATAATATCATCGGTGGTGTTGAGTTCAAGGAGAGAGTGCATGGCGTCGTTGCGACGTCGCATGTTTACGGAGAGTATGTTTGTCTCATGCATAGGAGGCGAGCGCGGCGGTCGAGCTAGCGTGCATGTCAAGGATTGCCGTCCACATATCACTGTCCTCCGTGGTAGCTTTGGCGAGGCTAAAGAAGGAGTATGTGCCGTTGTGGGAGTAGAGGTCCAGGACCGCCTCTACGATGGGTTCCGTGATCTGGGGTGGGGCTGCGGTGCCGTTAGCCTTGGCTTCCAGCGCTTTGAACTTGATGCAGGAGTTGATAAGGATACGAGCCATGTTGCGGTTGTGTGCGGCGTCCTCTGGTGAGATGATGGTCTCTTCGAGGGTCCCCGGGGTGGGAAAAGTATTGGTCTCGGGGGATGGTGGATAGGAGGTAGTTACGGGGGTTCGCAGGGCCCCAGTCTTCCTCAAATCGTAGCAGGTTGCTGGTGGCGTGTTCAGCGTCACTCCCTGCGATCTTATTGATGGTGTGCATAGTAGTGAGGGGGAGGCCGTACTTGACCGCCCACCGGAAGTGAAGGGTCCATAGCGCGGTGGCTTCTTCGTCGGATTCGTGTCCGCCCCATGCTACGTGAAGGGAGCGGAGGTCCTCCGGGGTGGGTTCGTGACCAAAGAGTTGTTTCATGGCCGCGGCGCATTCTAGATCGGTAGCTACATGCCTCCAGTAAATGACCGGAGCTTCGCGCCATGTGGGGGGTGTAGGGTAGGCTCTGGACTTGTTGATGGGGCGGGCTGGTACCTTGGACGTGAGTTTTTCCCGTTTTGGTAGGAGCGGGTGGTGGGGGGGGCGTGGAGGGGCCAGGGGGGCCCGAGGAGGCATATGCCGCGGATCTGGGGATCACCGCGTTGGCTGCAGCCGCCTTCGCTTTTCCTTTGACCTTGCGGGTTGCCTTCCTTGAGACTGTCGTGAACTGTTCCTCGGGCTCTGGCTCTTGGTCCCGTTGCGTGGGTATGAGCATGTCCCGATTAGGGGTCTCGTCTGGGTGGTTGGCCGGTGTCTTACCCTTGGCAGAGGGTTTGGGTTGGGCCGTCGTTAACTGGGGTTGCTGTGGGGGTGGTGCTAATGGGGGGGGGGAAAATCCCATCTTGAGTTTGCAATGAGGGGAGCGGGCATTGTGTCCTCCGCCACAGTTGATGCAGGGGAAGAGGCATCGGCATTCCCCGGCCTTGTCGTGGGGGTGGGGGCAGTGGTTGACGTGGTTGTTGGAGTGATGAGACTCCCCGCAGATAAAGCAGCGGACCGCATCTCTCAGGCAGGGGGCACGCTGGAGAGTTCGTCGCGTGGCCTATCCGGTGGCAGCGGCCGCATAGTTGGATTGTGGCGACGTCGCCTGTCGGTACGAAGCGGGTTTTCTCGTTGAAAAGAAAAACGCCGTCCCTCTTGGCTCGTGCCGTAGTTTGCCCGTCCTCGTCGACGTATGCAAACTTGACGGTCCCTTTGGGTTGTTGGGCTACGTTATGGATAGACCCCTGCCAGTGGGGTGCGACACAAAAGATCGCGTTTTCAAAGGCTGGGTTGCGGCGCAGTTCCTGTTCGAGTTGGGAACCCGAGAAGACCGTGCCTGAGGAGTCCGTTGTAGACGTATTGTTACGTTTCGGCCCGGAAGTGGACACTGACGCTCGGGAATGACATCACGTCAGCAGTATATCGTCATGGACTTGTTGGATCAGTCAGCCGGGTAAGCTCCGGCACATGTGATTGTGTACGATAACGGATCGGATCATGACTCGATGTGACTCATTCCTAGGATAGCTGTATTAGGGTTTGCTCTACTTACGCTATTGGTTAGGATAGTTTTGGAGCGGCGCTTGAAAGCCCGCGAGTACCTGTATAAGTAGCAGCTGTGGAAGACCAGGATCGCCATCTTGGTCTTCTTCAATACCACCATCTTCTTCGCTTCTCTATTCCTGAAGGACTCTCCTCCCTGTGAAGTGAGTCGCCTCCGGCATATCCCCTTAGACCAGGGATCCCCGTGAGCTTATCCCGAGTTCCCCTCCGCGGGCAGTGGACGCATATCCCTCGGATCAGGTATTCCATCCGCGTATTCCTTTATCACAACGAACGAGTCGCCAAACCTACGGATACATTACATCGTCGATCACCCCTTCTTGGAGAACCATTGTCCACTCTACGAACCTCCCAGCTAGACGTACCTCAAGAAGGAGGACCTCCACGCCGTTATCGCATTTGAACGGGGATCTAGCTCCCTCATCCAGCTGAGTATCCCGACGCTATCACCAATCGCCTCTTCTACAGACCATTTAGGATCGCCGCAATCTACCGAAGCCTAAGTCAGGCAAGCGTCCGTGGTAGATGTTACATTAAGACCAAGATCCACCGTGGCCAATCCTAAAACCAAAGAACTCTTGGTGCCCTTCCGCCCCTACTTAATCGAAGCGACGAGGAGAACGCAACGTTCCCAAAAGATACCTTCCAATCAGCCTTCTGGAAAGACGACGCAGAAATCCCTGGATACGTCGCCTACTACATTGACCCGCAAGACCGACAACACATTATCCCAGTCGAGTTTAACTTCGACTTTACCTGTTGGACAGAAATCCGTTGGAGTGACGCCAACAACAAATTCCAAGTCACCAAACCCGCATCTTCAGCACTCAATCTCGACATCCGTACCAGTGAACTAGTCACCCGCGATCAGTGGGGATCAATCGACGGAGAAGTAGAAGAACCAGCTCGATCCCCCACTCCTAAAACTCCTGCACCATCTCCATCACTCGCCAGCAATCCCGAAGAAATCCGCATCATCAGAGATGAACAAGAAGAAGAAGCCCTAGAGCTTATCGCTAAGTCCATCCCCACCACTATGAGTCAGACAATTACCCACGAGGAAATGCGAATTGGCACAGCGCTATTCGACACCAAGTACCCTCGACACCCCGATGACCCGCCACCCGGGGGAGACCCCGGAGACAAAAACGGAGGAGGAGACGGAGGAGGAAACGGAGGAGGGGGCAACGGAGGAGGACTCCCAGCCGCAGCAGCACCCGTCGACCCCACACACCTCACAGACCGATTCGTCGGCAAAGAACCCCCCATTTTCAAAGGAGAACGCGACAAAGCAGAAGCATTCCTGTCTCAATGGAATCGATTCGCAGGAGTCAACAAGTTTAACCGAAGCATCAGTCACCCCTACACCAAAGCCATGATGTTCCTCACGCTACATTCAAGGAGATCTAGTCGACGAATGGGCCACCAAGACAAGCGAGTGGCTCGACAAGCAAGTAGACCAACACGACCCCTGGCTCTGGAACGGAGTCGAAATCGCCTTCAAAAAGCAATTCCGTGACAACCTAGAACAAGAAAACGCTCGGCTAGAGCTTGACAAGGGATTCCGAATGATCGGATCAGACATTGACAGCTACGTAACCAAGTTTGAGAAAACCGTCCGCCTAGCTGGCTACCGTTTAGATGACCAACTGGTCCTCGACAAGTTCACAAGAGGACTACCCATGGACCTTTATCGCAACTCCTATCAATTCCACGACCCAGAAACTACTCACAATGGAAGACTGCCGTAATCGAGCAGCAGAAGAAGTACCTTCACATGAAGGCGAGACAAGATGGGTTCGGGCGATTAGCTGGACCACAACGACCCAAGCAGCAGCAAATGCGCTTCCAAGCACCACAAAGGCCAAACCAACCAACATGGCGGCAGTACCAAAACCACCCCGATGCTATGGACACCACTCCAGGAAGGATCCGAGCCCGAGTGGCAGAAGTAGGCGATCCGAATCGCCCAGAAATCAACCATCGCGACAACCGTCCCCCGTTCCCACCAAGGGGAGGATTCATCCAACGCGGACATGGAGGACGAGGTGTCTTTAACGCTAAGGACGTCTCCTGCTATAACTGTGGACGCAAAGGCCACTTCTCACGGGACTGTTTCCAGCCTCACCAACCACGACAGACCGGGCCTCCTCAAGGACGAGGAGCCTACATAGAAGAAGTTCCTACCGCACCCCCGAGTGTAGCGGAGGAACCACTCATCAACCTAGACGAACCAACTACGCCACCCCAAGAAACCGAAACGCCGATGACCCTAATGATGGGCAAAATGGCGGAGCTTCATAATCAGATGGGGGAATGGATGAGGAAGGATTTTCCCGACGCCTGAACCCATCGGCCTGGGTGAGGGCTTCTCAATGTAACTCGCAGTTCATAACGCGCTATCGATCTATGCATGTTTCAGTTTCGATCCGCACGAGTAACTCAATGGCCGACAAACAAGCACTAGTGGACTCAGGAGCCACTAACAACTTTATGCATCCCAACTTCGCCAAACAAATGGGCATTGGGATCAAAGAACTAGAACGACCCCGCAATATCTGGAATATCGACGGGACACATAACAAAGGGGGGAAAATCACCCACTATACCAACTTAAACGTACAGACAGACAGGAAAGTCAAGACCATCCCATTCTTCATCACAGACGTAGGAGGAGAAGACGTCATACTCGGATACCCATGGCTTGCCACCTTTCAACCTAAAATCCATTGGGCCACCGCAACTCTCGATACAACGCAGTATCCCATCATCATACGTACTACCAACCCCATCAGACCCTTCACAGTACGATCCGCAACGGAACAACTACGGCAAACCCTCGAACAATGCATGGATCAACACAAGGAGCGTATCCTCGCCGATCTGGAAGAGGACTCACTACCTATCCATCTACGAACCACGGCAACGGAATTGGCAATCACGGCGCAGCAGTATACCAAGAAGAAGGAGATCCCAGACGAATACAAACGACATGCAAAGGTCTTCAGCGAAGAAGAATCACACCGTCTCCCACCTTCCAGACCATGGGACCACGCAATTGAATTCAAACCGGACGCACCCGATCACATTGACTGCAAAATATATCCGATGAACCAAACAGAGGACAAAGCACTCAAGGAATGGCTCGACGCGGAACTGGCAAAGGATACATCAGACCCTCTAAATCCCCGTACTGCATCCCCCTTCTTTTTCATCAAAAAGAAGGACGGAAAACTACGACCAGTACAGGACTACCGGGTGATCAACAAATGGACCATACGCAACCAGTACCCTCTTCCCCTGATACCCGAACTCATCGCAGACTTAAGCGGAGGTGTAATCTTCTCCAAATTCGATGTACGATGGGGATACAACAACATACTCGTCAAGGACGGCGATCAGGAAAAGGCAGCGTTCAAGACAAAATACGGGCTATACGAACCACTGGTCATGTACTTCGGGCAAACAAACTCACCGGCCACCTTCCAAGCAATGATGAACCACATCATCGCCCCGACTCATCGAATACTTCGAACGCAAAGGGACCATCATACGAGCATATATGGACGACATTGGTATCGCGACAACAACAACGGAGCAAGATCACACGGAAGCCGTACACGCGGTCTTAGACCTCCTCAAAGAACACGACCTCTACCTGAAACTGGAGAAATGCACTTTCCACTCTTCCTCCCTCGATTACCTGGGGGTAATCATTGAAAAGGGGGTGATCTGCATGGACCCCATCAAAATTTCGGGCATACGCGAATGGCCTACCCCAAAAACCGTCAAACAGGTGCGATCATTTCTGGGCTTCTGCAACTTTTACCGCGCTTTCATTCGAAATTTTGCCACACACGCACGACCCCTCAACAAACTCACTCGCAAAGACACGGAATGGACATGGGGAACAGAACAGCAACAGGCATTCGACAAACTCAAGGAAGCTAGTGACACAAGAACCGGTACTCAAACACCCAGAACTAGACAAACCATTTGAACTAGAGGTCGACGCATCAGGATACGCCGTAGGAGCTGTACTACTCCAACGAGGTGAAGACAACAAACGCCACCCTATCGCATACTATTCAAACACCCTTAACGCCGCAGAACGAAACTACGACATCTACGATCTGGAACTACTTGCCATAGTCAAAGCACTACGCAACTGGAGACAGTACCTGGCAGGATCACCACACAAGATCAAGGTATTCTCGGACCACATGAACCTGCAATACTGGAGATCCCCTCAAAAGATATCGAGACGTGTAGCCCGGGAAGTACTCGAACTCTCTGAATACGACATAGAGATTCACCACATCAAAGGCACAGCCAACGGACGAGCAGACGCACTATCCAGACGACCGGACTACGATCAAGGAGACCACGACAATGAACAAGTCACGGTATTACCCGACCACATCTTCGTCAGAGCAGCAGAGATCGACACCACAGAAGACCCAACACGACTCGGAAACACAGTAACCGTCGCAGAAATGCAACCCGCAAACCCAGTGTACACCCAAGACGAAGAAATCATCCGACGATGGGTCGACCCTCACAAACTCAAGAAGATTGAAGGCACGTGGTACAAGGACGGACGACGTGCGGTCACGGGAGATCATATCGAACGAAGACACCTCATTCAGGTGCATCATGACCCACCGATACACGGGCACCCGGGAATCAGCCGGACGATCAAAATGGTTGAGCGATACTACTGGTGGCCAGGACTACGACAAGAGGTACAAGACTATGTCAAGGGATGCGCCGACTGCCAAAGGATCAAAGTCAATAACCGTCCCACGCGCGCACCACTGCAACCTATATTCCCAAAACCAGAAGCAACACCATTCGAAACCATAGCATTGGACTTCATCACAAAATTACCCCAAGCAGATGGATGCGATACGATACTGACAGTAACGGATCACGACTGTTCAAAAGCGGCCATATTCATCCCATGCCTAGAGGAAATAAGCGCGGAAGGAACCGCAGCTCTGTACGTAAAACACGTTTTCTCCCGATTCGGACTACCGGCGCGCATCATCAGTGATCGAGACCCGTGATTCGCATCCAAGTTCACACACGAACTATGCAAAATACTCGGAATCGAACAGAATATTTCCACGGCCTATCACCCTAGAACGGACGGACAGTCGGAACGTACCAACCAATGGCTAGAACAATACCTGCGCTTCTGGGTCAACGAACGACAGGACGACTGGATCCACTATCTCCCAATGGCGGAATTCACTCACAATAATTGGCCCAACGAATCTACAAAGGAATCCCCTTTCAACATCCTCATGGGATATAACCCACGCGCCGACTGGATCGATCGACCTTCCCCCATTCCCCAAGTAGCACTTCGCGTCAAACAGTTCAAAGAGGCTAGAATGCGCGCCCAGGAACTGATGAGAAAAGCGCAGCAGGGGTGGATCAAGCACAGAGATACGCCCAAGTACCAAATCGGAAACCTGGTCTGGCTCGAAGGACGCCACCTACGTACCAACCAGCCAACCACAAAGCTTGCGCCCAGAAGACACGGCCCCTTTAAGGTCATCCAGGTGATGTCCGCAGTCAATTATCGATTAGAACTTCCCACGCAGTGGAGCATCCATCCAGTGTTCCATACGGACCTCCTGACTCCTTATCGCGAAACTCCCACACACGGCCCCAACTATCAGCGCCCACCACCAGATCTGATTGATGGTGAAGAAGAATATGAGGTCGAGAAGATTCTAGACTCTCGGCGTTTCGGCAGGACCAAGAAACTGCAATATTTGGTCAAGTGGCGCGGATACCCGGACTCCGATAATCAATGGGTCTCGAAGGATGACGTATTCGCTGATGAAGCGATAAGGGAGTTCAAACGTTTAAACCCCGCCAGAGAAACACATATAAGCACAGGGCTTTCCCAAGAGACGTCCCCATCTCCCTCTCTATCACTCCCATCTACTCATGTCCCAATCCCCAGTCCAAGTGCACTATGTCCTCGACGACCTACTCCCCATCTCAGTCCAGCCCACTGTTATCATTCAGAACGCCCCACCATCACCATCCCTGTCGTCTACCCAGTCCGTTCAACCCAGCCCCAGTCGTCCAACTACCCCCATTCCATCCCTTCTTCCTTCGCCAACACCTACAGCAGCGGGCACACGAAACCCGTCTCCGCAAGGCCATGTTCCCACGAGACCTCCGTCCCGTCAAGACGAGGCTCAGGTACAAGAAGATCGAGCATACGACCGGTACCTGTCGCAGGAGCATTGCCCCCTCAATCAACATCTCACGTATGGGGCTCACCTCACGGAAACTCACGACGAAACCCCGCCGCTATGCAGCACGGACGGGGAACCACTCACTCTCCCCCCATCGGAAAGATCCGAGAAGCGCCGCCTCTACCGTCCGGAGGAACACAGTCCAGTTTCCCGATCTCGCGTGGAAACTCCGCCACCGTGAGGGTTTCACCACAACAGGGGAGTACACTTTATCCCCTTCCAGATTCGCGACGCTCAGGGCCGGTTGCACCCAGCTCGGTATACGCAGCTCGTCTTTACGGCGGACCCCTTCGTCCTCGCCTACAGACGAGGCAGCGACCAGCAGTACGGCAAGTCGGTGCACGCCGCCCCCAACTACGACCAACCCACACCCACCTACCACGACGACGACCTGGTCTTCCTAGACCAGGACAGCAGCTACCGCGAGTCAGTCGACATGGCCTGCATGGCCATGAACGACTTAACGGTCACCGCGGAGGTACACCGCTACCGTTGCCTCCAGGCGGGATACACGGCCAAGGAAGAGGAGCTCAGGAAGAAGATCGACGAGCTCGACAAGATTGGACGCATGCGACGGGAGTGTGTGCTGCGCCTCCAGCGCGCCAATGCTATCAAGCGCATCGAAGACGAGCGGGACTCATACCGCCCTGGAGTTGAGGAAGGAGCCCGGATTGCGCGCCTCCGAGAGGAGATCTGCCGCGGTCGGTCTGGGGCCCGATCCTGAAAAGGGGGTGATGTTACGTTTCGGCCCGGAAGTGGACACTGACGCTCGGGAATGACACCACGTCAGCGGTATATCGTCATGGACTTGTTGGATCAGTCAGCCGGGTAAGCTCCGGCACATGTAATTGTATACGATAACGGATCGGATCATGACTCGAGGTGACTCTTCCTAGGATAGCTGTATTAGGGTTTGCTCTACTTACGCTACTGGCTAGGATAGTTTGAAGCGGCGCTTGAAAGCCCGCGAGTATCTGTATAAGTAGTAGCTGTGGAAGACCAGGATCGCCATCTTGGTCTTCTTCAATACCACCATCTTTGTTGTCTCATCATCGTCAGGGCTCTCCTCCCTTTGAAGTGAGTCCTCTCCGGCATATCCCCTAGACCAGGGATCCCCGTGAGCTTATCCCGAGTTCCCCGTCACGGGCAGTGGACACATATCCCCTCGGATCGGTATTCCACCGCGTATTCCTTTATCACAACGAACGAGTCGCCAAACCCTACGGATACATTTACATCGTCGATCACCCCTCTTGGAGAACCATTGTCCCTCTAGACGAACCCCCAGCAGACGTACCTCAGGAAGAGGACCTCCACGCGTTTATCGCATTGAACGGGGATCTAGCCCCTCACCCAGCTGAGTACCCCGACTCCATCACCAATCGCCTCTTCTACAGACCGTTTAGGATCGCCGCATCGAACGAAGCCTAAGTCAGGCAAGCGTCCGTGGTAGACGTAACATGGACCCTTCAAAATCACACGCGTTCTGTCACCGGTCAACTATCAGCTCGAACTTCCCACGCAGTGGAGCATCCACCCTGTGTTCCATATCGATTTACTCACGCCCTATCGCAAAACACCCCTACACGGGAAAAACTTTCAGCGCCCGCCACCGGATCTAGTTGACGGCAAGGAGGAATACGAAATCGAACGAATACTAGACTCGAGGCACTTCGGCAGAAATCGGAAGCTCCAATACCTAGTGAAATGGAAAGGCTATCCCGACTCGGAGAAATCAGTGGGTCAACAAAGATGACGTATTCGCGGACGAAGCCATAGCGGAGTACGAACGGAGTTCAGTGGCCGCCAGAACACATATAAGCGAGGACAACGACGCTAAGTGCCCCCCATCTCCTCACACTGGATTCCTCTCTCAACCAGAAATGTCTCTTCCCACTTCCTCCTACTCCTCCCATGCGGCTCCCCGCCTCCGGGGGTCCTTCACCCACGAAGAGCTCACCGCCGCGGTCAACAACCTCGCCGCCATCGAAGACCTCGACAACCCCAACACCCCCGCCACCTACTGGATGCTCGGTGCCGACGGCCAGCACCTCAACGCCACGCCCTATACGCAGGCCAAAGTTGATCGGCTTCGCGCAGCTCTCCGAGACTGTGCGGCTCCCTCACCGGGACCTCTCCCGGTTCGAGTGGAGTACTGGGTCGACACTCGCGAAGAACCCGAACACGCGACGATGGGAGGAGTGGAGGGAGGTAGCAGCGAGGTGGAGGCTCGAGCAGTTGGCGATGGCAGCGACAAGGAGAACGAAGATCCTCGAGAGGAGGAAAGCGTTCGACGAGATGATGCGCGCCAAATTCAGGAACAACCAGAGCGAGAGCTGAGGGAGTGGTATCCAGCTGAGCACCCATTCATTCTATCCACCACCAACTCTGATCACCCCCGCGAAACGCCCTACATGCTCGACACAGTGGGCCAACCTCTCTATCGAGGGACCCTTCGGGTAGACCTCCCTTCCAACACACACCACACCGCCGTGCTTAACCGCCGGCTTTCCGACTCTCGCTTCGCCCCCTACGGTTACGTACACAACCGAGGGGACAAGTTCGTCAACTTCCCCATCACCGACTCTCAGGGCGTCACCACTCAGGCGCCCTACGTCCAAGTCATCATGACCCCCGACCCGCTGGTCCTCGCGCTCGCCGCGGACAGCGACAAGACCTTCTCAAAGCCGCTTTACGCGGAGCCACAAGTCCGAGAGCGAGGCAAGCTGTATTACACGGAGCTTGAGGTTCAAGCCCTCGCCGCCGGGCACCCCAACCAGCACCGCCTCGATACGGCGGTAAACGAGTTGAAGGACGTAGGGCTCAAAGCTGAGTTACATAGGTTCCAATCCCTTCAGAAAGAGGCTGAACGCATCGAGCATCGGCTCATGGCCCTCTCCCAAGCGCTAGGCGGAATTCAGGGGGACGCCGCACGTTCCAAGTTCAGGCTGGAGATGGCGGATATCCATAACCGGGTGGAGTCAGTTCAGGAAGGGTGGTTAGGAGGTATCGGAGCTCCTCGGCGCCGTGGTCGTTGCGGCTGAAAAGGGGGTGATGTCACGGTTCGTGGGAAGTGGACACTTACTTTACGGATATGACCCCTTAGTAAGTCGTAATGAGTCATGGACTAGGCGTATCAGTCAGCAGTAAAATCACATGCCGATGTGGCATGAGTCATTCCTAGGATAGCGATAGTAGGGTTCGAGCTACTTACGCTGTCATGGACGCGTATTATTTTCCTTATTTTTGCGTATTTTTACGCATTTATTTGAGGAAGATATAAAGGGCCAAAGTACTGATACGAGTTAGTCACACGGACTGCCACCCATGTGCACGTGATCGTGGGACAAGAGTCCCTTATATGCTTAGATAGTTCTGATTGGATGGAAGGAGATAGAAGACTCTAGAAGAGTCTGGAACATACATACGTCACGATTAAGTAGTATACGCTTACTCGCTGTATTAGGTTTTACTCAGCAAGTGGGGCCGCTCGTAAGCGCGATGACATGTGCATCAGTCAGCACAATAAGATGCGCTATTATTAGACACGACGCGTCAGCTCCTGAGTCAAGGAGTCTTACTGTACACTTAGTAATAGTGTTTGGACTCAGTTCAAGCTCAGCTGTAGTAGTGTATATAAACCCTCCTGTAGCGTCCTGAGTGGAACCAACTTGTCCTCTTGGTTCTCCACTCAGGTGCGTATTCCTCTGTACTCTCCATACTCCATCAATCCTAACTTGTCCTCTTGGTTCTCCACTCAGTGTGCCGCCGTGTGATACCTGTGGTTGAAGACTTGTATAAAGTCTTGCACGTTCCACGCTCTCCACGTCGACTGCACATCTAGCGCGTGACTTGTCTCCGCGTTAAGTTGGGTGTGTCACCGGTTCAGTTCACCTTTACTTTCGCCTTGCTTAACGTAGCGCGGCAGTCGCACCGCTACATACGCTATTAGTCGTACGGTTTCGGGAGGAGCTTTAAAGCATCCTCATATGTGTATAAATAGTGGCTCGATAAGACCAAGATATGCCATCTTGGTCTTCTTTGATCACCACCTTCTCCTCATCGCTCACGCGTGCTTCACTTGCCTCTTCGTGCAAGTCGACCATATCGATCATCGGATTACCTAGTGGTGCGACTCGCCCTAGTGTACGGAGCTTAGATCACGTGCCCACAGAAGAAGCGCCGTGTATCTCGTGATTACAAGTCACGTGACTTCAAGAGACATAAATCGCTAAGTCGTGAACACCCCTTTCGCGGTCCAAGTCGGACTAACGCCAGTGGTGGCGTTACACCTCGTCATGTATTTCGGACTCACCAATTCCCCCTCCACATTCCAAGCGATGATGGACGACACGTTCCGACCTCTCACCCTCACGAACGAAGTGATCGTCTACATGGACGACATCCTAATCGCCACACCTCTCAATTATCCCCATCACCGCGCCATAGTACACGAAGTTCTCCACTTGTGCCAAGAACACGACCTCTACATCAAACCAGAGAAGTGCGAATTTGAAGTACTCGAGGTCGAATATCTCGGGCTGATCATAGGCCACGGAAACCTACAGATGGACCCCGTAAAAGTACGAGGCATCCGAGAATGGCCAGCCCTGAGAAACCTTCGCCCTCTTGAACACAATGGGCAAGGTACTCACATCGGTAGTCACAGAGCAACTGACATACTACACGGAAAAACATGCCCTGCTCCCTGCCCTCCACTTCAGCGGAAGGCTGGCGCGCACCACCAGTGACGCTGTAACGCCACCACAGGGGCGTTAGGTACGACGTGTACCACGTGCAAGTCAACGGGATCGGAGAAGCGCGAGTCAGTCAGGACTCAGTTCGGTGATGCACAAGTATCGCTCGGTTTCCCTGGAACCGAGGATAATAGTAGGGAGATAGGGCTCAAGCGCAATCGGCGAGCTAAAATGGAGACTCAAGCGCAAGGGCGAGTCAAGGGTCGTTCGTGAGGCAAAGACGATGTGGTATTACACAAGAAGTCAAGTCTACCGTACAAGCTAGGTAGAGCGTGACTTATATACCAATACAGGATGTTTGTGAGTAACAAACATATGGCGCGATCGTGAGTCAGGAGTCCTAGAACGTAAACAAAGGGAGAAACCACGTATAGTATAAGGGAATTCTGCGGGGTCATGCGGGCTTCAGAAATGATCAGCAGACAATGAGAAGCGTACCACGACCTATCCTATCGCCGAGGCGCAAGGCGCAAGACGAGAATCCAGAGGTGCAAGTCATCGGGTCATATCGTAATCGTACAGTGAAGTCAGAGGACAGAAATCGTAACATTACCCCCCCGTCAGAATCGAAGTCGCCACGACTTCGACTAGTCACTAGTATAAGCGTAGTCCTCCTCAGCAGGGATGTTAGCGGGTACGGGAGACGGAGTGCGGGGGCAAGTGTGACGGCGCAGGAACATAAAGCGTCCTCTCTCTCCACAGTCCCAACACATCTCGTACATGGGGCACTTTATCTCTTCGTGCGTGGCGTTGTACCTCAGACACTTCCCGCACCACCATGGACGAGAGTCCGGGTCTACATGTGCTGGAGTCATGGGGGATAGGCGACGAATGAGACAAGCGTTGAGCCGATGAGCCCGACTCCCGCACCACTGGCACGGCTCCCTGGCCCGTCGTTCCGGGCACTGAGCCACCAGGTGCTCCGTCGACTTGCACTGGAAACACTTGCGCCTACGCCCGCCGCTCTCCCCATGGAGGCGGGGCATTTCGCTAGGCCCAGCGTCGCGGGGGGCGAGGGGAGTGTATTCTGGCGAGCCTCGGGGGCGCACGGGCTTCGTGTGAAGTTCGGCGTATTTGTCGGCGATGAGAGGGATGGCCCGAGCGTACTGAAGACGCTTCCGGACCGAGGAGAAGTCCATATCGAGGTGGAACTGATCCCGCGTCAGTTCCGTCTCGAGGCGTCGGATGTCCGACTGACGGGTGCGGATGGCATCTCGACGCGTAAGGCATTCGCAGAGACGGGACACCTCGGCATGAAGGCGAGGTTGGCGAAGCTCAATAAGTACTTCGTTGAGGACGATGGCGTGGGGATCATGGGGATGGAACATGTTAATCTGATTGTCCGTGATGTGTTGCGCCATCTGGCCCATGTACACCTCATTCAGGAATACCTGTGACGCGTAGCAGGGGTGACCCTTGCCCATGGTTCCGACGACCTCCTGGTAGTTGTGGCGATAATAAATATATCGCGCAATTTGTTTGGCAGTTCCCGTCTCTCCGACTAAGAGGGGGAAGAACGTAGGGAGTGATGGGTCGTTGCGGAAGAAGGGGATGCCGGGGTCCTCATTCTCTTTGTCCTCCTCATCATCTAGGAGGGCAAGGGCGGGGTCGGGTTCGACGACGCGGGTCTGGGGGATGGGCGTGAACGTGTGATCCATCCCAGCGGGGAATGGTGGGTTCGGGGATGTGAGCGGCGAGGACCGCGGGAGGTGATAGTGGTGGTGGAGGGGAGAGAGGGATAGTGAGCCCAGGTGAACGTGTAGGTGTGGCGGGAACGTGGACAGTGACTGGCGTGTCGACGGAGTAGGCTATGACAAGGGGTGGTGATGACGGTGTGGGGGTTCGAGTGGTTCGGTTTCTTCAGTCAACTTAGCGAGAGCGGTAGTGGCAAGAGACCAGGACGGGGAGTGGGGGAGAGTCAGGGATTACAGAGTACGGCGTGCGACCCTCAGGTTCGGAGGGGACACCCAAGTCCTGTGAAGGCACGGTCAGATTTCGAGAATAATCTCGACGGGGCGCGGGTTTGGACAGTGGAAACAATGGAGTGGTCGTCATGGTTAAGCAGAGGATAGCGGGGGTGAAGTGATGGTGCGGTCTAGGGGGATGTACTTTATATCTTT
>JANSJP010000296.1:0-23815 GCA_024734325.1 Lactarius hatsudake | reverse complement strand
GTTGATCTCCTCGCGTTCATTTCTAGACGCAACCTCTGACTAAGTTATCGCATCCTGCCTAATGCGAATGCAAACTCGAACCTCTTCCATGCGAATTCTCCAATGTCAAGATGAAACCGCCCGAAAACACCACAACAAGTCTCGTGGGCGCGTAGATAGCTATGTTCTGGATAAGATCATCCGACAAGATCGGGACCCATTTGTGGCAGAGTTTGAGGATATGATCAGAAGCGCCTATGGAGAGGTCTTGGCCAATATCAACGAATTACGTCTGACGGGGGTGTTAGAGTGCATCACTGAGTCCGCATATGACACCGTCAGAGGCATGAGACCTCGAGGGCACCTCACGGTGACATATCTATCTATTGTCAGCAATCAACTATACATCCCGACTCCACCTAAGGCCTGAAGGCTGTGTCGGACATTTCGTGAAGGGGTTTATAGTGGTTTATAACGATATAATGGCACCCAAAGCAACTCATCTAAGCAAGCAAGGAGGCGGCTGAGATTACGATTTGATTATGGTTATTATATAACCTTTTTCATAATCCAACAAGGTATCATAAGACCCTTACAATAATATTATAAGATGAATTAATTATAAGGCCCTACGGAATTTTCTGTGCATTCTTCGATGTCGGGGGCTTTCACACCCACTGTCTCGTCAGTGTCGTCACTATATGAGTAGCTAAGTTACTTGGGGCTGCAGAAATTAACTCGGACTGTTTTGCATAACAACAGGGGTTTCACGTAAAGTCTGTCAGTGACCTACACTCAGATGGGGCAATTCAAGTTCTACCCTACTCTACGTTCTCTGGTAAGAACAGACAAACATTGCAAGGGCTGAGTGTTATGAATCAGAATACAGGCTAGGTGGCGTTCGCAGAAAAGAGGTGGAAAACAAAAGTGAGATTCTCCCAGGAACAGACACGGGCATATCAATTTCAGGGCAGGAACAGTCATCGCTCCACGCGCAGCCATCAAACCTGAGGCTCATGGGGCACAGGGGTTGACCAGAAGAACCTCGTTCTCGAGGCCAAGAGACCCCCATATAGTAACCAAGATTTGGCATGCCTATGCCGATCCGGCGTAAAGAGAAGCCGGGCAAGCAACAGGGAAAAAGCTGATGAATGCATTGACGTGTTTACGATGCCATCATTTCGCGGCGTTGGGCGGCAGCCCCCTACTGTATGTGACAAGTGCCCAAGTCCGCTGCGATATGATGAGGGCGCCACCGAGGCGTGGTAAGGGACACAAACCATGGTGGTCACTTGTCACGTCCAGAATAGGGCAGATGCAAGATGCGTCATGGCCCAGCCTCCCGATTGGCGTCTAGTATTTGCTCATTTCCCCCAAGTTACTCCTTCAAGTGTTGCCCGCTCGTTTGCAGGCACCCACGGAGGAAAAATATTGATCGCTAATGGCGAGGGCCGCACTCTGTATACCAATTTGTACCGCGACAGGCAGCGTGAGGTGAGGGACACTGCAAGGGACACTGGTCATAGAGGTTCCAGAGTGTTTGCCGGCCCGGCGGGGTGCGTGTGTATCATGTCGGACGAGCGATCTGCCCCAATCGTCCCGTGCCTGGGAGAAGGGCTGGAGATTAACCGGGACAGATATGAATGTTTGTTGCCCCTGGTGATGGGGCATATCACGATAGGACGCCATACATATACAGTAATACGGTGTCACGGGCTCTGTTGTGCAGTCCGATGTGTGCAAAAAGGCAAGGCATTTGATTCACACCTGTAAAGGTTATAGCTTTGCTACTTTTCTGACAGACCATGTTTTCTGTCAGGCCGGGTGCAATCCGAGGAGCATTGCCGGACCATCCATCCGGTCAGGAACAGGATTGCCGCGGTCGCCAGACGGTAGTGTGGCATGAGAGAACAAACAAGAGTAGATATATTGAACGCAAGGTACTTACGTTGGACGAGTTCCGTGACAGGTGCCTTTTCTTTCCCACCGGAAACACTCATTCACTTCCCGTATTTATAAAATGGTCACCCATCCCACGGAAGTAGACTGCACAGGTCCAGGTAAGCCCGTTCGGCAAAACTGAATCACACTTGGCAACCAATGGTCTCTTCCTCGTCCTCGTCAGTTTTCTCGCCCCCACCCTACCTCAATATCACTGCGCTCACAGCGCATGGTGGCGTATCCGTACTCGAGTGTTGGCAGCTCTTGCCCGGCTTCACTACCTCGTCGCAGACGGGCACCATCGGTGCAAGCATCCTGCAGCTCGGCGACCTCGCCAACGCAAGCTACTCGGTCATTCCTCCCGGGTTCAATGCTGGCTTCCACAGCGCGCCTGCCATACAGTACGTCCCGTTCCGCTGGTGCTCGCTCCTCTTTTCCCTCGCCGTACTCGCCTTAATACTAATGATAAACAGATGGGTTGTGTTCCTGAGCGGTCTCGCACACGTCACGCTTGCCAACTCGACCGACGAGGCGTTTATCGAGGGCGGCAAGAATGGGCTCATCTTTGCGGCCGACACGTCCGCCGTGAGCCCGAAGGGCCATTCGACGAACTATCCCTCCAAGGAGGAGACGCGCGCAATCCAGATACCCACTGGCGGCCTCATCCCCCAGCATACTGTTTTATACCAAGGTCCCTGTAAGGGCAAACAGTTGCTGGGACGCAGCCTCGATGATCTCGACTAGATATCATATTTCTGGTTTTGTTGGTTGGTCGAGTTTTCATTTTCATTTTTTCATTGGAGACACATGGTATGTCCCGCGTTCCACGGAAATAGTTCTTGGGACATGAACTTATTCCACGACCCAGCTCACCACATACTTTGACATGCTGCATACGCGCACGCAATCACATGGATTTTCTAATGTGATCTACTCCTTATTTATACATTTTTCTTCTCGTTAGGTCTGTCGCGGTCTACCTCCCACGCATACAGTACAGTATGTAAAAAGAGGTCGTGCCCCAATTGTAACCGCGCTTCTTGTCATACCCACTCTTGCCTTGGCTAGCCTTATTTTTATGTTGGTTCATTGATTTGTGTACGTGACCAATGCCAAGAGTGCGCCTCTGCAATGGGCTTCTATGGCCGCACTCGAGCGCACTTTAGAACTCACGATTCAGAGCCCGCACAACAAACCAACCACGAGGCAGTAACGTGGCGTCGTCGTCGTGCATTGCAAGGGCCTTTTCTTCGATTCGACGTCATGCCGGCTCCCCTGGGTACCTCTGATCCGCTATACTGCCGCTATATATGAAGCCCTGCGCTCCGAACCAGGGGCCGTGATCCGACTGACTCTCCGAGTTCTTCCATTTTCGGCATTCAGCTACCACACTCGAATCGGATCACATTAGCTTGCAGCAACGCTAGCTCTACAATGTGAGTAAAGTTAGTGAACTAACCACCTTAAGGAACACCAGCCATTCTCTTCAGCACCGCAAATTCGTTCCTACCCGTGGCTTTGCAGAGGGAGTAGAACTTGGAATTGGAGTTGGAGAGCAAGATAGCTGGGCTGTCAAACTCTACTATACGTCCTTCTTCAAGGAGCATTACCTAGTTATATTAGTTTAGGACCAACGCACTGCCCTCGGTAACGTCGAAACGCACTCTGTTGTAGTCGATCACAGTGCGAAGGCGGTGTGCTATGGTAAGAATTGTACTCTTGGCAAATTCGCTGGCGAGGGTGGGTTGAGAAATACATAAGTACAGTGGGCCGCGGGCCTGTGGGCTTGTTTGCGGATACTCACTCTCTGATGGTTTGGCCGATAAGTTCGTCGGTGGCGTAGTCGACACTGTTGCATCTCTTTGGTCATAATCTTGGTGACGGGAAGACAAGATTCACCTAGCAGTTGCCTGATACAAGCGTGTCAGACTGTCAGCAACTTGAGCGGCGGAAGGATAGATGTAAGCACACGAACCTCGTCCATGACAAGCACTTTCGTGCGCTTCAAGATGGCTCTGGCCATACAAAGTAACTGTTTCTCGCTAAAGGGCTTGAGAACATGCCGCAAAGCTGAAAGAGTGACCCGTTTACCCGGTTGAGAAGTTCTCACCGCCTTCAGATACGGGCGAGTCAAGATCGCGGAACGCGTTGGTGTTCACGCTGTCTTCTTCTGGCTCATCGTCCGTGGGTGGGATCAAATGAACGCGTCGTAAGGCCTCATACTAAGTACGACAAGTGAGCCGGAAAAAGCGAGGCAGCACCAGATGCCAGCCAGACTCACAATCTCGGCGTCTTGATATTCATTAAAGACATCCAGGGTGGAGCGCAGAGTTCCACTCAGGATAGTCGGGTCCTCTAGAAATCAGAGGGGTCTCAGTTTGAGTACGTTGTGACAGGAAGCGATCGCGTACGAGGTATGATTCGTCAGTTTGCTCCGGAGGTCAGTCAGTCCGATTTTAGATATATCGAGGCCGTCGATTATAATCCGCCCCTCAGTTGCTTCAACAAAACGGAAAAAGGACAATGCCAAAGTACTCTTTCCCGAACCAGTACGACCTAAGATGCCGACCTGAAAAACGGTCAGATTGGGACAACGTTGTAGAACAACTGTATTGACCTTCTCTCCGGGTTTAACAGGAGAAACTCAGGTTATGCAGGACATCTGGGAGCTCGGGCTAGAAACCTCAGTGACGATGCGGGAGCAAACGTGAGGATATCGTTACTACTTACTGCGTATCTGATCACGAGATTTTCACACTCGATTTCTCCGCCGGATGGCCATGATGGTGGTGGGCGTGGCTCCACGAATTCCGGTGGCTCTCTTCCGAGCTCCGAGTATTCTTTCACCCGCTCCAGTGCAACCTGTGTATGAGATTAGCACCACTGGGTAATCTGAGGGCATGAGGAGTCTCACCATCGACTGCTCAAGGCTAACAAACCGTCGAACCTGTTATGCATCGTTGACACCTGTGCACACAGATCATGAACGTGTCGTACCATGGTCAAAATCTACGTGTAAGGTCGGTATTTTTCTTGGTATCAGACATGGGGCAGTACTCACATCGTTCATGGCAGTGGAAGCAAATGTGAGAAGAAAGCCCGCAAGAGCGGCATCAATGGTCGGTGTAAGAATTGATACGAAGGCCACCAGACCAACGATAACAGCTGAAAGGAGATCGAATCGAATGGAGAGCCATCTATTCACTGTACGAAACATCATGAGGTGCAGAAGGATAGTATTACATGGTTTGTATACGCACCTCCCCACATCCAATAGTATGGGTTGGTATTCTGCGGTTCGTCGTCAGACAGTTCTCAGGATGCTGCCGCGAATATACCTACCGTATCAACACACTTCAGCATGTCGCGTAGGAACTTCGAAGACGCTCCAAAAGCACGTATAATTGTCACTCCCTGATATTGTTTCGCCATAAATTGAATACAGAGGTGACCGCGTGACCGAGTCTGATGGTGTTATCGCGAGGTTGACAGAGACGATTTCAAGTTGAGACAAAGTGACTTACCCAATCGCCGCATGTCTCGAGAGGTTTGGCTATAAAGCTATTTATAAATAAGTTGTAGAATATATGCGCCAACCACTGCAACCCACTTTTGAAACTGTAAAGAGAGAACCTTAGGACTTTTGCGGGATGGGGTCAAAAAACTACGTACCGTTCCAGTACAGCAAGCCGATAACGAATATGACTAAGAAGAATTGAGGACCTCCAGCAATGCTGAGAGTGATAAACGTAGTCGTGACAGAAAGGCCGGTCATTGTGCTACGGCCGAAGTGATTGGAAAGCTTGCTATCGAATTCCTGTCCCACGGTAAGATGAAGCTCGTCGTGACGTGAACTAAGCGATGTGACCTTCGAAATCTTTCCCAAAGCGGTTAAGAAGTCTTCCACGAGAAACGGTGTCGTGGAATCGGATGTTTACAAACAAGATCGGTTTCCAGGAGCCCTGCAGTCAAATGAGCATTGCACAAACACAAAGAAGGGATGACACGACATACTCTTATACAACACGGTGGATGCATGGACCGAGCCCATATCTAGAATGGGTCAAAACGCGTGTCGAGAGAAAAGTCACTGCACGAACAAAGGAAATACCAGCGAGCATTCGTGAGGATATAACCTGTTCTAATGAGTTAATGTCGTGTGGACATTGTAGCATTTGAACGAACCAACGCCAGTTATCTGTGAGCACATAAACAATCTACGATAGACTCGGGGTCAGGGGTGCTTACCGCTGCGTAGGTTCCAATGTAAAAAATTGGACTCCGTGGCACACGACCACGCTGTGAAGCCCCTGACCAGTAACTGCGCAATGCCTTTTAATCTGATACCACCGCATCGGTTGATGGGCATACCTCAACCAGCCGTTTTCCGCGACTGGGGTTGCAGCGGCGACCAACAACAAAACAGAGAAAATAAGCCAGTAAGGGATCCCCCCACAAGCCTTGATGTAGGTCTCCCACACCGAGCGACCAATTCTGCCCACTGCTCTCGATTCTTCTTCAACCAACTTGCGAGGTCCTTTCTTCTTTGGGCTCGGCTCTGCGTCGATGGGAGTCTCAGCACCGGATGAACTGTCTTCTGATTGTGTCTCGGTACTTGAGGGGCCGTCCACATTGGTGTCGTCCTTTTCAGTTCGTAGGATACCCTCAATGGTCTGGTCTTCCGCAGCTTCTACTTCGTCCCTTTCTAAAGACTCACTGGCTCCAGACTTTGCAAGGTTGTCGATTACACCAGACAACTGGAAACCTTGGCGATCGCCATCGTATAGTACCCGACCATTCTCCAAAGCCACGATATAGCTAGCGCCAGGAGCGCACAGCTGCAGATGATGAGAGACGAGAATGACTGTCCGCCCATGCATCAGAGCACCCTTGAGACATTCAAAGTATAGGTGATGAGCGGTGTGTGCATCAACTAATTGCTAAGGAATCAACTAGGCTCGACATCGGGGATTAATTATATAGCACCCACCGGCAGAAAGGACGTCATCGAGGAAGAGAATTGAGGCACGAGAGTAAACGGCCCGAGCAAGTGAGACTAGGAAGAATTACCTTAACGGATCTCGAACTGATTATGTTGTACGTAACAAGCTTACTGCGTGCTTTTTGTCCACCAGACAGATTGACCTATAAAATGTATCAGTGTCGCGTCGCAGAGGAGAGAAGGAAAGAAGCGTGTACCCCACGTTCTCCAATTTCTGACTCATCGCCGTCCTCGAGAATCTTGAGATCATTCACGAGCGCACATACCTCGAGAGTTCTTCGGTAGCGCTCCTCGACGCAAGGAAGGTTGAACAAGATATTTTCTAAGCAATTGGCCATTAGCATACCGAGAAGAGCAGCGGGTACCAGCAAGTCACCTTTGATTGAAGCGTTACGTAACCACGCAGTCTGAGATGAATAGTGATGAGCGTCAAGCCTTTGTCTCACTTGGCCAAAACTAATGCCGACCTGAGGAACATAGGCACAGACACCGTCGGTAACCCATTCATCCGGTGAAGGGACGACGCCTGCGAAGGAGGCTATCGCATCGGGTGGTGTTTTAGGGCACAACACCTGGCCAGTGAGGAAATCCGCCTCGCCGAGAAGTGCTATGCCCATCATTGAAAGCGACCACGAGAAGTACCACATCCACACGTACCAAGGAGAAGGAGAGTTTTACCACTACCCAGCTTGCCACAGATAAGACTCAGCTCGCCCTTAGGAAAGACAATGTTAAGATTTATTAACATGAACTTGGTCTTCGGTGTCAAGTTCGGTGTGGTTCGACGCTCTAGAAACTGTACCCTCCGTAGCAGCGCCAGAACGTGCACGGTCCTGTGGCCATGCAACTGTGGCACCACGGAAGGCGATTGGAGAAGGGATTCCACCAAGCGGTGGAACAGGAGGAACCTCGGTCACGTGAAGATACCTTTCAATGCGTCGGAGAGAAACAAAGGACTGCAAGAAAAAAATGAGACAATGAGATGGCAGTACGTCATCAACGAAAGCACCTGAAGCATGTTTATTAGGGTCTCGGGAAGCGCGTTCAGAGCGAACTTCAACTCAGATAAAACTGGCGAGATTCAATTGGACACCAAGTTCATAGACAGTGTCGTATGCAACACTTACTAGCGACCTAAAGTTATGACACAATTTTCGTCAGTAAGTGATTTACACCAACTGGCGGTCACTCATACGGAAGTAAACGCCACCGAGGGTGTCAGGGTCTCGTTCTTAATCACGGCAAAATGGAAGAAAGTCACCAGGGTCACGACAATTGGAGAAGCATTCCTGTCATACTAGGTCGCAAAGGGCCTGCAAGGCACGATGCTTTGCTCACCAGATCCCGTTCCAAAGAATCTTTTCGAAGTGTTTAATCGACTGGCTCCTTCAAGCCTGAGTTGACATCATAAGAGTTCGCACCTCCATGATATAATTGAGCCTCTGAAATTTCAGCTCTTTTTCTCTGAGATCCAAAATGCGTTTCTCGAAATTACGCTCCCATGCCATGAACTGAGAATATCAGATTTATGGACTAAGTAGGAGGTGGCCAATAAATACCTTCAACATCCGAATAGCACCTAGAATCTCGTTCATTAGACCAACGCGCTCATCCCGAGCCTTCATAAGATTATCTTGTGCACCGACGACAATCTTGCCGACAAAGTGATTCAATGGGAAAAAAAGGCAAGTCACTGCGAGCCCCACGAAAGCAGATGAACCAAGCAATTTATACAAATAAATTGTACCAATGATGATCTCAATGGGGGTATCTTTGAAGTAGATTAAGAGGGCAGCGACTGGAACGCCAAGCAGTTACGACGCACCGACAAGTGTGAAAATGTGCAGGCTAAATTCGCTGACTCTATCCACGTCTGTCGTCATAAGTGTCATGACCTGTGCCTTGCTGGAAAAATCTCCTCCGTCATCCTTCTCAGTGATTTCTGGCACTGTGTCGGTAATTTTCTTCTCCATGCCCTTGTTTTCGGATAGTCCTGAGGACGAAGCGACATCTTTTCTGACTAGAGTCTTGGCAAAAAGAATCGAGTTCAGTTGTACACGTATGCCAACTTGCAGCGTCGTAGTGGCAAGAGACCACGTCTGTCCATTGACTAAGGCATTTTACGATCAGTTCCACGGTTCAGAAAGACAGAGAGAATACATGCTCAGATGGCTGCATGCAGTTCCAGCGAACATGCCGAAAGAATAAAACCATCCCCAGCTCCGGTCATGCCTTTCAGGATCCCTTTCGAGATAATTGACCAGCTGCTGCAAGAAGAACGATGGGGCATAGTAAAGCACCGCTCCTATCGAAGCTAAAGTCATCTGTATTGCAAAGGCCGCTCTGTTCACACGCGCAAGTCTATATGCAAGTTCCCAGCCACTGCCAGGGCGAATACTCCAGAGAAGGAATCGTCTCAGGCGTGTAGTTGAAAGCGTAGAGCGCATGGAACGGAAGAGATAGGTGGCACGCATGGTTCCCGGGACGATTGGAAGGTCGCCGATATCTAGCGATTCAGCAGTGTTGCCAAGCATCACAACTTTGGTGGTATACGAGAAAAGAAGGAGGCCCCAGACTGACGCGCCTGTGCCCATGGTTAGCTATCGTCAAAATGAGCAAGAAACGAACCTGTGACACCGGAAACGTTGTCTATGGTCTGATTTGTAATCGCAGCCGCAGTTTTTTCGGAGTAGATGTGTGAAACGGGAAAATTGAGAGCAGGGCCGAGCGGTGTGGTGGCCGCAACGAAGGTCGAGGACGCGTACAGACCGAGTACGACATACCAAACAACTTGTACAAAGAAAGGTTGAGAACCATCGGCTAGTGTAGAATTGGACACTCGATTGCTGGGGGAAAGTGCCGTGGACCCTAGTAGCACAAAAGCGAGAGCCGTGAGTGCAGGAGAGGTGAATGGTCCTTCTCCTGTGCGAATGGATTGTGGTGTTGCCGATGGATTGGACAGCGAGGACAGTGAGGTAGACGGAAAACAAGACATGGAGTAGATGGGTGGCAATAACGGTTGGGGATAAGGATGAAATAGAAAAACCCAGTGATACAGTCTGGAGGAATACGATGACTGCAAAAACAATGACAAGCAACACCGCCCGGAACTTTGTCTAGGACGGTATAGGTAAAGGGATGTGCATTCTGACGACTGCCAGTGAACTCACGTTTACCCAGAAACTAGCCTCGTCTACAGGGTTCTCCGTCGATGATGTCTTCCGGCGAGGTGACGTCGAAAGGGTCATGTCGAGACTCTAATGCCAATGGACCATCCAAAGTTAGGGGAAGAGCAATTTTACCTCGTTCCGAAGCAGATAATCCGCGGAAAGCAAAACTAAGAAGGCTGATGCCCGCAAGGACGATGGCGATCAGAAGCTGCTGGCCCGGGAAGATCGATGACATGATGATGCTGGTGGCCCAGGCGACCCCGCGTGAATCTCTACTGGGCTCGTAGATTCGTAGGCGTCCGAGCGAATTACTGTAAAACTATAAGTTATTATACTTGGCCCAAGTCACGGCCCCGAAACTACAGCAATCTCGAGTCACGGAAGGGCGTCTCTTTTCGCGGCGGACCTTCTCCTCTCCCACGTTGCACATTGCAGGCGCCCTCTCTTTCGCCGCCGGACAGGGTACTGTTACTACTGTATCCATCAGTCCATATGAGGGAACTGTTGTCATCAGTTTTGTGCGAATTTGATGTAGACAAGTCCCCGCAGCACTTGAACCCAACCCTCTCGTCGCAGCATGGTTGACGAACTCACTGGCAGGACCGCGATGACTTTCCTCGTGGGAATTGTTTTCTTGGTCTCTCTATCTGTCTGGTCCAGAAAGCGGAATCCCCAGGTCTGTCCCTTATCGTGGTGTTATCGCTTGTGTTGCTGATCAGATCCTTCAGCTGAGGGCCATCCCCACTGTCGGTTTCTCCGACCCGATTCTCTCATATCTTTCATTCCTCCATTTCAATTTTGATGGTGTTCGCATGCTCAAGGAAGGCTATGAGAAAGTAATCATGTCTGAATCATTACCTGAACTTACCTGACCATACCGTGGTTTTAAGACCAAGCCAGGGTTATTCAAAATCGCCACGCTCTGGACAGTGGATGGTAATTCCCACAAGTCCCGAACTGATTGAGGACGTCCGAAAAGCTCCAGACAATGTTTTGTGCCATCGTCGACCAGTAAAGGAGGTACGCATTAATAGCCCCGTCACATATCTGTAGTCATAGCATGCGATCCACTAGTTCATCCAAACCGATTACACGCTGGACTTTCTGGATAAACACAACCATTATCATAGTCATGTAATACTTTCCAAGTTGACACGGATCACCTCCGCCACATTCGAAGATATCTGCGAAGAGCTCGTCCTCGCTCTAGAAGACAATATCCCGACGACTGGTAAAGGTAGGTTGTCAAATCTTTAAACACTGGTGCAGCTTATCGAAGACCTCGTCATAGTGTGGGCGGAAGTGCCCGCTCTAGAAACGATGCAACGAGTGATCTGTCGTGTCACGAATAGAGTGTTTGTTGGCGCACCTCTCTGTGCGTGATGGTCCTATAATTACTACCCACTTCCATTGTGACCTCTATTGATACCGCATAGGTCGCAATCGTGACTATCAGGCACTCAACTTGAACTTCGCAATTAACGTGATGAAATTTGCCACCATTCTCAGGCTCTTCCCTGATTTTCTGAAACCGTCCGTCTCCATTTTCCCCCACGCCTCCTCCATTAATATAAACTAGGCTTGTCACACGCACCATTTCAAACCTCCCATCCCAATTTCGACGAGAAATGGAGTTCATAAGACCAATGTATGAAGAGCGCTTAGCAAGGATGGAAGAACTCGGCGACGAAAAGTGGGACGACGGTCCGGTTCGTCAGTTTATGTCTCCCAGTATCGCATCTCCCTTATTATGTGGCGAAATGACAGAACGACATGCTCATGTGGCTCATGAATGAGTCAAAGGGAGTGGAGAGGTCGCTGGACGGTGTGGCACGGCGGATGCTCGCGGTTAACTTCGCGGCTATTCATACAACCTCTTCGGTGAGCTGTACCACGCACGAGCACTCTATAGCTGTCTAATTCATACACAGACAATGGCGCAAGTATTATACCGCCTTCTCGCCAACCCTGAATATATGGAACCTCTCCGCCGAGAGGTCGAAGCTGTCGTGGCAGAGTATGGCTGGACGACAGATGGTATGGACAAGATGCACAAAATTGATAGTTTTGTGCGAGAGACCCAGAGGCTCGATGGGTTGGGTATTGGTTCGCCCGATTCCCTTCAGTTGCATCTCAGTTGGTAATTGATGCAATGTGTCTCAGTGGTGCTCGTCCGTATGGCATTACGTCCATTCACATTCTCCAACGGCGTTACCATCCCTGCGGGTACAGTTGTGGGCGCGCCACTCAGTGCCATTCATACGGACGAAGAAGTTTACACTGATCCCGACGAATTCGATGGGTTTCGCTTTGCAAGGCTCCGAGAGTCCAGTGAAGGTCCAGTGGCAAGTAAACATCAAGTCGGCGTTACATCCCCCGTACATATGTCTTTTGGGCATGGGCGGCACGCGTGGTGAGAAGTCATCCATGCAAGCTGGTTTCATCGCGTCTCTGATGTAGTTTGACTTAGTCCCGGACGGTTTTTTGCAGCCACTGAGTTGAAGGTCATACTTGCACGTATTGTCACGACGTATGATTTGAAGTTGGAGGATGGCAAAGAGGTCCCACGCGATCTTTGTATTGCCTCATCGCGCATCCCAAGAGATGCGAGTGTGTTGTTTAGGAAACGCCAGAATTAGGATAGCCGGCCGTTTTACATGTACTATAGTTCCCGTACCGATGCAAATTCCCTGCTGTCTGCAAATGTTTTACACGACACTTGATCACCACTTCCTGATATCCTTTCCACTCAAAAAATTACTGTCTGTATACTAGGGTATGTAATTATAGGATCATACAAAAAATTGAGGATCAATGGGAATACATGTCCGTGGTGAGGTCAAAACATCGCACTGCAAATATTTGCATTGGTACGGGAAAACTTGGAGGTCTGCTGCACCTCCATTCAATTCAGAAACAAAAATAAATAAAAATTGACATTTCATCGGACATATACTGGTCTACAACTATGTAAAATTTGATGTACTTGGGATGCGTTGTTGAGACTAGAGAAAATGTTTATTGTAAAATTTGCAATGGTACCGGAGCTACAGTACTGTATATCAAGAGATGGGCTCTAAACATCGGACGGAGGCAGCCGCGACCAGACTTGTCTGGACAACGCTTGTAGATTCAGATCTCAGATATTGGTGACTGCCAGGAGTCCAGGAGCCTAAGTTAGTCCACCCTTTTGCCCAGACACGTTTCCCCCGTTGCTCGGCAAGCACAGCGGCGTTAGTCGAAACTCTCACTTTCGCCACTGACTCAGGCAGGTTCACCTATCGAACTGGAGATTGTCATGGTTGTAATACAGTACTTGGATTCATCACACAGTCGATTGCAAGGTCGATTGCGCGGAGGTACTGTAGTACTAGGATGCACAGTGACTAACTACCACATGCGGATGAGTCCGACAACTTAATACCCAAGCCTATTAATAAGCCTTCATGGTCTCCATCTGTATTCGGTTTTTTGAGGCGATGTGAAGGTATAGGGATTTAGCGCAGCGGAGAACTTATATTTCGGGGAAGCGTGACGTTTGGTGGTCAGGAGTGGAACCACCTTCACTTGTTGATGCGGCGGCCGTGTAAAGCGCCGCTATATTACGCCTCACGTGTTTTTTTCCCACACCCACTTTCCCTTTTTATCGCAACTTCGCCTCTCGGCCCGGAAATTTGACGGCGAGGTCTTCTGTGCGGACCTCGCGTGAATCTCTACGGGATCGTCGTCACAAAGATGGTTAAAGTCGACACGTCCAAGCGAATCAAACTATACTCAGCCCAAATCACAGCCCCGATACTGATTTCGTACAGTACAGCAATCTCGATGGGTCGCCCTCTTTCTGCGGCCGCGCACCACTCGGACGAACCTTCTCCCATGTCGCACGCCGCCGTACGAACTCTTAATATACAGTGTCCATACTATAAGAGGGAGGCATGATATACACGAGCCCTTACAGCTCTCTCGTCGCAGCATGGTTGGCGAGTCCCTCCTCAGGACCGTGACAACTTTCCTCGCGGGAATTGTTTTCTTAGTCTCTCTATCCATCTGGTTCAGAAACTTGAAGCGGAATTCCCAGGTCTGTCCCTTATTGTAGTGTTGTTGCTTGTGTTGCTGATCAGATCCTCAGCTAAGGGCTGTCCCAACTGTCGGTTTCTCCAACCCGATTCTCTCATATCTTTCGTTCTTTCGTTTCAATTTTGATGGTTTCCGTATGCTCAAGGAAGGCTATGAGAAAGTAATCTCTGCTGGATCGTTACCCTTGAACCTAGCTGACCCCACCGTGGTTTTAAGACCAAACCAGGGTTATTCAAAATCGCCACATTCCGGACATGGATGGTGTTTCCCACAAGTCCCGAGCTGATTGAGGACGTTCGAAAAGCTCCAGACAATGTTTTGAGCCGTCGTCGACCAGCAGAGGAGGTACGTCTCATAGCCCTGTTGCATATTTGCAGTCATAGCAACGGCCCCACCAGGTCCTCCAAACTGATTACACGTTGAACTATCTGAATAAACACGACCATTATCCAGTTCATGTAATACTTTCCCAATTAACACGTATCGCCTCAACTACATTCGAGGATATCTGCGAAGAGCTCGTCCTCGTTCTAGAAGACAATATCCCGACGACTGGTAAAGGTAGGTTGTCAAAGCGTCAAACACTGGTGCAACTTATCGAAGATCTCGTTATAGACTGGGTGGAAGTGCCCGCTCTAAAAACGATGCAACGGGTGATCTGTCGTGTCACGAATAGAGTGTTTGTTGGTGCTCCTCTCTGTGCGTGGTGGTCCTATAATCACTACCCACTTCCGTTGTAACCTCTATTTTTCCCGCACAGGTCGCGATCGTGACTATCAGGCACTCAACTTGAACCTCGCAATTAATGTGATGAAATTTGCCACCATTCTCAGGCTCTTCCCTGATTTTCTTAAACCGTCTGTCTCCATTTTTCTCCACGTCTCCTCCATTAACATAAACTAGGCTCGTCACACGCACCATTTCCGATCTTCCATCCCAAGTTCGACGAGAAATGGAGTTCATAAGACCAATGTATGAAGAGCGCTTAGCAAGGATGGAAGAACTCGGCGACGAAAAGTGGGACGACGGTCCGGTTCGTCAGTTTATGTCTCCCAGTATCGCATCTCCCTTATTATGTGGCGAAATGACAGAACGACATGCTCATGTGGCTTATGAATGAGTCAAAGGGAGTGGAGAAGTCGCTAGAAGGAGTGGCACGGCGGATGCTCGGGGTTAACTTCGCATCTATCCATACAACCTCTTCGGTGAGCTGTACCACGCACGAGCACTCTATAGCTGTCTAATTCATACACAGACAATGACGCAAGTATTATACCGCCTTCTCGCCAACCCTGAATATGTGGAACCCCTCCGCCGAGAGGTCGAAGCTGTCGTGGCGGAGTATGGCTGGACGACAGATGGTATGGACAAGATGCACAAAATCGATAGTTTTGTGCGAGAGACCCAGAGGCTCGATGGGTTGGGTATTGGTTCGCCCGATTCCCTTTAGTTGCATTTCAGTTGGTAATTGATGCGTTGCGTCTCAGTGGTTCTCATCCGTATGGCATTGCGTCCATTCACATTCTCCAACGGCATTACCGTCCCCGCGGGTACCTATGTGGCTGCGCCAGCCGGTGCCATTCACGCAGACGAAGAAGTTTACACTGATCCCGACGAGTTTGATGGGTTTCGCTTTGCAAGGCTCCGAGAGTCCAGTGAGGGTTTAGCGGCAAGTAAACACCAAGCCGGCGTTACATCCCCCGCACATATGTCTTTTGGGCATGGGCGGCACGCGTGGTGAGAACCATTCGTGCAAGTTGGTTTCATCATGTCTGATGTGCTTTGTTTTAGTCCCGGACGGTTTTTTGCAGTCACTGAGTTGAAGGTTATACTTGCACGTATTGTCACGACGTATGATCTCAAGTTGGAGGATGGCAAAGAGGTCCCACGCGACCTTTGTTTTTCCTCATCACGCATCCCGAGAGATGCGCGTGTGTTGTTTAGGAAACGCCGGAATTAGGATAGCCGGCCGTTTTGTCGAACGCATTCTTTCCATGTACTCTTACTCACTCTATATTAAGAGATGGGCGAGGAAGACCCCTACGATCTGGGTAGAGGGACTGCCTGTAAGATGAGATCTACACATAAAGGACTGCAAAAGATGGTGTCTAAACGTCGGACGGAGCCCAGACAGGCCGCAAAGTCTGAACAGCGCGGGGTATCTCTTGTAGATTCAGATCTCAGATCTTAGTATCTGGACCCTGACCGTCGCTGGCCCACGCTTTTACCAAGACACGCATCCCAGCTCGGTTACTTGGCAAACTGTTGTCGAAGCTCTCGCTTTCGCTACTGACCACCCACCTTTCGAATCAGAGGTTGTCATGGTCATAATACACAATACAGTAGTCGGATGCAGTCATCCCACAGTCGGTTGCGCGGAGGCACCAGGATGCGCAGTGACTAGTAACTAACCACTGCGAATGAGTCCGATAGTCGACCTTGAAGGAGGTCTCCATCTGTATTCGATTTTTTGAGGTAATCCGGAGGTGCAACACGCAGCTAGGAGGTCGTCAATACAGTAAGCTTGGAGCTTGATGAGGCTTCCTAGAGTGTGTGATTTTGGATCTCGGTACCGAGACCGAAGATAATACAGTAATGTCCTGTACCAAATAGCAGTGGGCCAGAGCTCGGTGAAGAGTGATCTGAGTACAGTAGCATGAGACAATGACATGGGGTTCTGACAGGTATCGAGCTTGACCGCGGGGAGATTACAGTGTTAGACGTAAAAGAGTGAACCCGTCTGGTAGCACGGATGTTTTGCTACGGTAGCCTGCCGATTAGCCCATACTTTTCCGAAAGAAGAAAAGATGTTGCTCTTCAAGGGAACCTTCCCTTCCTCCACCGACTTTCCCCCACTTTCTCACCATCTCCCTGCCGCCGCCATGGACGACGACAGTGAAGTCATCTACAGCACCCCGCTTCCTGGTGCCTCATCCACTCCCGTGCCATCTATCCAAGCCCCTGCACCTCCCCAACATCTGCTCCTGCAACCACCACCAGCGGACCAGAAGCCCGCGGATTACGTCTACTACGAGCGCCGACCCGACGACCTCTCCTCCGACGCCCGCGCGCGGGCTACCGCCGCCAAGGTAAAGCTGCAGTCGCATTACCGCCTCGCGCTCGAGACCGCGATCGACCTGAACGTCCGGTGCGTGTTCATGCGCGTCCACGATCGCTTAATCTGACTGACATCGGGTTCCCATCTTGCGTGTGCACTCGTAGAGGTGCGGAGCTCGAGCGATCGCTCGCAGGCGTACAGGAGGACCGTCGGCTGCGAGAAATAAGGAGACACACGCGCACTCAGTCGCAGTTTCTGAGGCTTCGTCGGACCAAGATCGGCCTGCGGGATTTCAGGACGGTCAAGGTGATTGGCAAGGGAGCATTTGGAGAGGTGAGTGCTGGAGCTTGTAACGTCTGTTGCACCCGTTCCTTTCTGCTGTTGGGATACTTTCCGCGTTGCTTCGTCTGATTCCCTCGCGTCTGTACGTCGGATGAGATGAAATGCTGCCATCGCCGCGCCGATGTCCGTCCGTGCATGCCTTTCACGGCCACGCTTTCTGACACGCCTTTTGCAATGAGGTTCGCTTGGTGCAAAAAATTGACACCGGACGCGTGTACGCGATGAAGACGCTACAAAAAGCCGAGATGCTCAAGCGCGACCAGGTGCGTGCTACTTTTCATTCGGGATTCATCCGTCATTACGCACGCTCATCACATCCAGCTCGCACACGTCCGCGCAGAGCGCGACGTTCTTGCCGAGTCAACTTCGCCTTGGGTCGTGCAGTTGTACTACTCATTTCAAGATCCTCTTTACCTGTACTTGATCATGGAGTTCCTACCGGGCGGTGACCTAATGACGATGCTGATGAAATATGACGTTTTCTCCGAAGATGTGACCCGGTTTTACATGGCCGAGTGCACTCTCGCCATTGAAGCCGTGCACAATCTCGGCTTTATCCATCGGTGCGTCGTGCACTCTTGTCTTGACCCACGTGTGCGACCGAATTGAGCATGTGAATAGGGACATTAAACCGGACAATGTCTTGATAGACAAGAACGGTCACCTAAAGCTTTCCGACTTTGGGCTGTCGACTGGTGTGCACGCTCGGACGGATGGAGCGTATTATGCGCGACTGCTCGAGCAACAGCTCACTCCGCGGCATGCATCACGGAACAGCGTGGAGGTAACACCTATACACCTCACGATGACTCGAGCAGAGACCATCGCGACATGGAAGAAGAACCGGCGGCGATTGGTGCGTGACACGCTACGCCTTTTAAGTATTACGGCTGACTGATGGTGGGTAGGCATACTCGACGGTGGGAACGCCAGATTATATCGCACCCGAGGTGTTTATGATGCGCGGTTACGGCAAAGAGTGCGACTGGTGGTCGCTAGGTGCGATCATGTTTGAGTGCCTTATTGGCTATCCACCGTTCTGCGCCGAGAACGCGAGCGACACGTACAAAAAAATTATCGACTGGCCACATCACCTACACTTTCCGGAGCAGGTGCATCTAAGCACGGAGGCACTCGACCTCATGCGACGGTGACTCTACCTACCTCCTTGTGGTGGTAGTGGCTGACGATCTTGTAACAGGTTGATGACTTGGAGCGACGGCCGCGCGGGCGTGGAAGAGATCCGAACGCACCCGCTGTTCCATGAGGTCGATTGGAACTCGTTGCGGATGCAGCCAGCGCCGCGACCACCAACGCTCAAGTCGATCACCGACACGTCGTACTTTCCGACGGAGGAATATGCTGACGTGCCTGATGTGCCTGCCGGGGTCGAGCAGCTGGATGCAGACAAGGACCTCGCGTTCCTCGGGTAAGGCGTCCATGTGTTTCCACGTGGAGTTGCTGACTGAGCGGTTGTCTGGGACTAGATTCACGTTTAAGCGGTTCACCGGCGTGCAGTCGGCGTTATGATTCCGGGAAGCGCACAGCCCGAAACAGATGGGGCGGGATGGCGGCATCAGTGTGGGATCATCATATCAGCGTACATCGCCACCTGTTCGACTGATGGTTTACACACCTTGGTTTTTTGTCTGCATGAAGAGGAGAATGATGATTGTATTATAATTTAATGAACTGTGGACGGAACAAAGGTCGCCACAGGTAACAAGTGCAAACTGAGCTGGCCCACTTACTTGATGGATGATCAAGCGCGGCCGGTCTAAGTCGGACTCACCCAGCCCTGCCTCCTCCTTTGCTCTTTCTTTCACTAAATTCATCTCATCTCCTCCTCTCGACTGCCTACCGTTTCTCTCCTGCTTAGAGCAGGGTCTTTTCTCTTCTGCCCTTTTTTTTTTGTGATTTCCACAGCCACCTACGGATGCGTGAATCCAACTTTGCCTTCCCGGCCCAGAACAGGGCTGCGGTATGCATCTCATCCCAGCTTTACGACCGTCGTGGTGCGCTAGTTTTCCCTAATTTATACTCTGCTTAACTTGGGAATTTGTAGCGCTCGACACCAACTCGCCCCTACCGCTATTCAACTCCCTTACCCATCTACCTACCTCACCTCGACCTCACCTCGAATACGAGAGATCATGGTCATGGACGGCGGTCTTGAACGTCTAGTACGCATGCTACATGACTTTTGCCTCTCTCCTCCCCCTCCAGAGAACCCCGCGCTCCTCTACGGCCTTTTACCACCCAACTACCATCCCCCTAAACCCGTTCCCACCCTGATCCCAAGGCATTCGACAAGCACGCCGCTTATCGCTTCCTCTCTCGCCTTCCAATGCATCGTCAACATCGGCGTCCGCGGCAGCGAGCTTATCCGCAGCCGAGGTCGTCCAGGCGGGCACTCTCGACGTCGTCGGCTGCATCCTCGAGTCCTGGCTTGCGAGCAAGGGGTTCGCAGTCGGCCCGAGCTCAAGCGCCACTGGCATGCCCAGAGAAACCCGCGAGCAACGCGCGGCACGGAAGCAAGTACAAGCCGAGATGCGTGCCCGTCAACAGGCCGCGGACCTTGCGCGCGCTCTCGAACGAAGGCAGGACATCCCACACGATATTACCATGCAAACTATCCGCGGAAGGAGTCGTACAAGTGAGCTTACCATCCGTGCTGCGGCTTCAGAGGTATGTATTGTCCAGTCTCCCTCCTGCATCCACCGGATGGATGACCCACATGTCTGACTCGTTTCCTTTATTTATTTAATTTCCCATCAGGAGGATGACAGAATGGATACATCTGTGGATTCCGCTACCTTATCCGACGACTCGAGCGCCACGCAGGCTGACATATCAGGTGTTGACTCCCCCACCCCTGCGTCCGACGCCGCGTCGGCAGCAACTGGCAGCGACCCAGACACTTCGACCGACACTCGAGGCATCAGACGCCTGCAGGGTCGAACCACTCCTACAGGCACCGTTGAAGTCCCAGGGGCGCAATCGAAGCGGCACCATTATCGCACGACCTATCTGGGATCCTACCGCCCTTGCCCCGCGCCGGACACATCGTACACGTGATCGTCAGGGCACCATCTCCGAATCCACCTCTCGTGGGACTTCGCGTCCTGACACCGAGACGGAGGATGATGGCGACGGTGACCTCGACATGGACTCTGCTCAAGAAGGCGCCGACGATTCGCTAGAGCGACCCCAGACATCCCCGCTGGCTCGGCGTGCCGTCGCCATCGTCTCGGACGTTACCACCAGACACAGGTGCAGGCCAGTCTTTGGAGCTCAATTCCGATGCGCACATCATCATCAATAGCGAGGCGGATGTCCAGGGTGACGGTTGTCGAGGACGGTATCGTTGCCTTGGCACCCAACGACGATTTCGCCATGGGGCTCCCCCTGGTGGCGCCTGGCGCCATCGAGACGACTATGACGCTTCGACCTACAGATACTGCTGTCCGTCGCGTACTGGGTGGAACGGACGTAACCCCCGCGCGGTAAACGTTGGTCTTCCTCGTGGCCGGGATAGCGATGACCCCCAGGAAACGCCTGTCCGGCCAAATGCCCCTGTTCCCCATATACTTCCGCTTCCTGTGACGGCTGAGATCGTACCCCCACCCTCTCGCCACCACCACCATCACCACCACCACGAATCCGGATGTCCCCACCGCGACGAAGACGTACTCTCCGCGCTCCAGCTCCTTGCATATCTCAGCAAGTACCCACACGTTCGCCAGGCATTCTACCAGCCACGAACCAGTTCCACCCCGCAAACCGCCACGATGAGGCCGCAAACTGCGCAGCAGCAGACGACGGCAGTTCCGACTGCGGGGCCATCACGTGGAAAGATGCGACCTCAACGACGGCGGGTACGAGCTTTTCAAGGCATTCGCGAGCCGCAGTGGAAAGGAGAAGGCGAGCCCTGCGGTGCAGCCTACCCCTGCCCCTGTCGCACCAACACCACCGCGCCAAACGAACGTGTTCTCACTGGTGGAGCGGTTTACGTTCCGACCAAGCTCTCATGAGTATGATCTACCAAATCCACCGCCGACGCTGCCCCCAGAGTTCAATATTGGGCGGGCGTCATCATGCGCAATGCGTGTCGTAAGGACGATAGCAGAGGAGGGATCCGACAATGTGCCAACAGTACGTGGTGATTTCAATCATTGATGCAATCGTCTGACGTCCAGCTGTAGTGCCTATGCGGGCGCTGGGAACAGTATCCCGGCAATTTGCTAAATGCCGCCGGCTGCCGAAAGGCGAAGTATTGCGGGAAGGAGTGCCAGAGGCTCGGCGTGGAGTGAAGGTCACAGATTTTGGTGCAGCGCGAAAGACGGCGACGAAGACGGTGAGAACGTCCCCGAACGGCTCACGAGCCGGCAGCAACAATGGGGGCGGTGGGAACGGGGTGCGACGCAGAGAGCGTCTGATGGCGACGACGGAAATCACGGACGTCCGCAATCCGTGCGAAGCGACAGCGACGGCGGCGACTGCGATGCGATGGCTTTCGCCCGATCGAGGGGAGCCCGCCCACCCGAGGGCCCCGGATGGGGTCGCGCGTTCTAAGAACCCTCCGCCGTTTGACATTACCCCTGGCCCGCTCGGCGCCCCGTCGTACATGGTTGGACAGGAGACCACAGCAGTGATGGGCGTCATGCCCTTGGCGATGGCTTAGCCCCCACCCTGGGCCCGGATGGGCAGACGACGCGCGGAAACGATGCCAGGTGGGATGATCCCCGTCGTTGACCCACCCGCGCCTTCTGCGTCCGCGCCCGCGCGACCAACGCCTTCGCACGCGCCGGTAGTCCACCTCCCGGAACACGGACGTGTGTTCATCCGATCACGTAGCAACGGCGGGAATTCCGCGGCGGGGCGCGTTGACCCTAGCAACGATTGCTGGGCCATCGCGCGTTGTGAGGAACGACGACGGGCGGTCTTTGGTTTTGCAACGGGGGATGAAATTGCAATGGATCTGGACTAGGGATGCGTGCCTCGATCCGAAACACTTTTCCTGTCCCCTCTGTATCGTGTCTTTACTGTTCATCTCTCGGTCAACCAATCGTGCAGCAATCTTTTCCTTCTTTATTTCATCCAAGTAGTCGCTTGCCCTTTTCCTGTTGCGAGTTTTCCTCGTCTCATCGCTCTTTCCATTTCGATTTGATTCTTTCTTTTACAACTCACCTTGTTTCTTCAATCAATGTTTGTCTCAGTTGCACACTTGCTTATATAAGGAGTCGAAGGCTCGTCTTAAGCCACCACATGGCGCTGTACCAGGGTACGATACTCCCAGATCCAAACCAGCGACAAGCACCACGATCACGGTGTGCCGATCAACGCAAGTACAGTCGCTCTCCACGTGTCGCGCACTTCACGCCATTTTTACTAGACCACCACCCACGTGAGATTGACAAGCACACACCCATTCACGCCCGAGTTTGTCCAGCGCCAGCTGCTGCTTCCCGCTACCAGCGCAAAGTCGAAATCGAAATCGAGAGCACAAGCACGGGCGCTATACGACGAGCGCGTGCGTCGACGGCAGCTCATACTCGCCCCCAAGCCCCCGGATCCGGATCGGAACCGACGCCCGCGGCGGCCAAAAAAGGCCGGGGGAGCAGCAGCGGACGACGCGCGAATGGGTCGGCGAGAGGCGGCCGAGAAGGGTTTGTGGCGGTTGCGGAAGGAAGAAGCGAGGTGCGGGTTCCACACAGTAGCGTTGGCGCCTAATAATGACTGCAGGTGGGAGCTGTTCGTGCCGCTGCACCGCTTATGGCTTGGGTACATGTCCGAGCTGCTCGGACTGGCCGCTCCTCCTCCGCCGACGACGACGCTGGTGGACCCTGCGGCTATGCCTCAGCCTGCAGGGATGCACGCCAAGCTCGTCAAGGCCGATTTCCATGGCTCGATCGTGACAGGTGCGTTTTCTCTTGGCGCGCCACCAAAGGCAAATTCATCGAATATACGGAAAAGTGCGCAGGAGTAAGAATGCCGCGCTGATTGGGGCGTCGGGCATCGTCGTACAAGAGACGGAGAACACGTTCAAGGTCGTGACGCAGAAGGACAGACTAAAAGGTGCGTTGGGTCGCGGAGAAATCTTGAGCCACGCGGCTCTGACATGTTTTTTTTTTTTTTCACAGTTTTGCCCAAGCAAGGGTCCGTCTTCGTATTTGCTGTGCCTCTGTATCACACCGGCACCAAGGATCCCACGGCCAGCGTCGTTGCAGATGCTCGCAGCTCGAA